>WEDG01006485.1:15000-50862 GCA_017591395.1 Schistocephalus solidus
GCGTATGCAAAGGTCAAGTGAAATTTGAATTTTGTGGAAGCATCCGGTCTGCTTTATCAGCTGCATTGTGGATTTGGCCATATGGATGGTCACTCCATCGGGCTGCTACCACATATCAGGTCTGTGGGTGGAACAAACGTTTCCAGCATCAGCCGAAATCGATCGCCGATCACTACAGTTGTACTTCCATATTCATTCTACAAGCATTATATCAACGTTGACATTTTGGATTTTAAATCGTGTGATGGGAAACAGAAAAGGTGTGGATTCACGGCTTAAAGCAAAAGGAAGACGTAAGCGCATGTGCGGTACACCAGGCCAAGCCAGTCGCTGAATGCACGCACGTTAGGGCCGACAGCCAATCAGCGCGTGCTGCAGCATCGAGCACGTGTGTGATGCTCACGCGTGCGGCCCAATCGTTGGCAGGTCGAACGTTCCAGAGTACCCGCGGGGGGATTCCGGCGCAAGAAACGGCCAATCCACGTTCAACATGTCATAGATCTACATTTTCTAAAGCGTGCTTCCTGCTTTACATGCCGAAGGCATGCGTGTTCTAGAACTCTCGCAAATCCTAATAAATAAGAGGTGATTTAAGAGTTGGAAGCCGTGTGTTCACGGACTGGAAATAACGTGTTTTGCGCCTGAGCCCGCTTTCTTTCTCTCCCATCTACCCGTTGCGCCATAGCACATCACATTAAAATCTGAGACACTTGGAAGTGCAAATCACATTGCTGGATAACCCTCGGTATCTCTGTGTCTCGCAATCTAGTATTTTATTTCGTAACATTGCCATGCAGGTGAACCTGAACTTCATATCGTATAGCCTGATAAGTGCGCCTGTATTTTCTCTGCCGCTGAAGAATATAGCGCTGATGTTGGAAGTGCAATCCAATTATTTTTATGAAAAACTCTGTTGTAAAATCTTTCAGAATAAACTTTCAGGAAAAATTAACAGATTTCGTAGCATTTAAGCTCTTAGAGAGTAAGGTAATCAATGTATAACTTTTAAGGACTGTTTAGTTTATGTGGACATTTTTACTTATATTACGCTTCCTGCATAACTGAGGTCGTAAGCATGCTCCTCTAACTTTGTAGGTGCGGCCCATTGTCCCAGATGATCCCTCACGACTTCTTTCGTCGACAGCCGTAAGTCAAAACCAGTTCGTGTTTTTCCTTTAGCAGATTGACACTTTCTTGCATGAAATAACGTCTACCGGGAACTGCGGTAAGAGCTTGCACAACGCGAATTACTTTTCCGGGTCTAACAATTCACCTTTCTTCTCGCAAGGCGATCTGCATCCTGGTGACCTGGCCTCTTAGTGAATGTTTGCCCAGTGACTAATACTTCCAACAGTTTTAGCGAATCATGTTTACTGTAGGCCTTACAGTTCAGTGATTAAGCATTGTGTTCGTTAGGGGCGTCGTACAAGAATTCCTTGCCGGTTAAGGGGTCATGCGAGAATTTGCTGCCTCGGATTCCATGCCGCAGTTTCCCTCTTAAAGTACGCATCTCAGAAAGGCAGAAGGCGGGACTCAGAACAAGAAGAGCTTAACGTGCACTGCCATAAGATAGCTCATCATCCAAACCCGCTAACTTGCAACCTGGAAGCAATCTACAAGTTCAGTCCGTGGGCATAAAGCTCCTGATCGGGGTCAGCAAAAAAGCGGGTCAAAAGTAGGGTCCGGCACGCAGCCTTCAATTGGCACTCCATCAGTCAGCATTTTGACCTGCCTCCATACCAGACGTTGTGGTCTCGCTGTCAGATGCTGCGACTCTGATTTCAAACAGGGACACGTTTGTTTGAGATTCTGTGGGACCTCGTTAATACCACTCACTCGTAATTTTTCCAATGGGACAAGCGATCGTTCTGCCTCTTTTTCCATTTCGATGGACAACGACCGCCACCAGTATTAATATAGTTCTTTCAGCCATGTTCTTACCTTGGAGACGGTAGTGTTTCTTTCAGTTTCACTTTCACTTTCAATTTCAATTTCTTTCACTTGATATAACGGTAGGGATTAATTATATGGTCCTCTAAACAGGATACGGGAATAGGAGTGCCCCCAGCCACCAAGTACTTAATACTGCTCCGTGCATAATTCTAGGAAATATAATTATTCCCTTGTACTAACCCTCTGTTATAAACTCAAACCGTTGGCGTAATCTTAACCCTAAGCCGATCCGTAAACCTAATACTAACCCTAGAGTTAACACTTATCATAACCTAACCACAAAACGTAACCCTACATTACCATGTATCACACCAGAACAGTTATCCTTTTTACATCGATGTCGAAGCAACCGCATTTGACCGAAGTCTGTGCGGGTGAAACCGCCAACGAATTCAACCCCGGGCTTTCAAACCGCAATCCGCTATTGCTATGAAATTCTCGAAGCCTCTTTAACAGATGCGCACTTTCGACTTTGTAAATTCAAAGAGAAGCAAGAGCAAAACATGCAAATTTGCGAGGACCGTATTCATCTTATATTTCCAACAGTAACGCTCCATCCGTAAAAAACCCTATAACACGAGCCTGGGGTTTTGGGCTTTCTTGATGCTGTAAAAAACATACCGGTACCGCTTAACCTATTTTCCTGCCTAATAAGCCTAACAGTTCTGTTAATATAAACCTAAACTGAAGGCCTACCCCAACACGTAACCCGAACCGTACAGTTAGCACTTACCTAAACTCCAAACCTACACAAACCACAAAGCTAACCCTATTTACCCTATATTTTGGCGGGCAGCTCCTCATCTCATGACCTGTTCAGGGGCACATATAAGTCATCCTTACCTATATGAAGACATTGCCTTTTCTATTACTAGCCGTTATGCGGCTGCTGGCGGGGCTCAAGATTGAGCCCCAAGGCAGAACGGGGCATGCATGTTCCGTTAACGATCGGTTAGTGTTGGTCACAAATGTCAATATTCCTGATCTAACCCGACAAGACAACGAGCTCATGGCCCAGTGGGCTAGAGCGTTGAATTTCAGATCAGCAGGTCTCGGGTTCGATCCTTGGGTGGGGCACCACCCAAGGTTGGGTACGACTGGCTGATGATGGCTAATTAGCCAGAAATGGCAATTCCAGTCTCCCTTCTGTCGTCTGCATTTTACATCTGCCTATTCGACTACTAGTCAGTGTGCGACTGTCGCTGGGGTTCGATAGGAAACCCCAAGACAGAACGGGAAGAGTGAGTTCCGTTAACGATCTGTGAGCATTCATCAATGAATTCCAGTTTTCTCATTAACGTTTTTTTCTACTCTAACGTAGGCCTGGAGACACAGGCTTGAGCAGAGTCATCCATTACCAGAGGAGATGGAGGGCATTGAACTGCGGCGTTTCTACCTCACCATCGACAATCCCCTAAACACCTTCACCGACAAGCAACTGCAGAGTGACAGGCGGACCCGGCTGTCGGCAGCCCTCTTCGACGCCGGCCTCCTGGACTCCGACTACGCTCGTGATCTGCTCGCGCAAGTACCACTGGAACGACCGGTGCGGCTGGAGATGATGACGAGTCTGGAGGCGGAAGAGCGGCGAATGAAAGGGACTTCAAAATATGCGCCTCGGTGATGGCTCTGCTCTCCACCCTTGACTCCTTGGTCCGTTAATGGTCGTTCGGCGATTATTTACAAGGCTACTCAGTACTGTCATAGCCGCCATTGGTTCTGTATGTCTGATAGTGTTGTTCGTGTTTTTCTGAGACGCGGAAAGTAAGCTTCGCACGAAGAAACAATGCATGCTATTTTGTCATTAAACCGGATTTCATTAGGTGGCAATCTCAGACGAGCCGGTATTTTTCCACTACTGGGGGTGGACTAGTTCAAGCATTTCTGTTGACATGAAAGAGATCGAGAAGGGGTTTTGCAGAATTTATTTCAAAGATGAGCTGACTCAGACTCGAATATTTGCACCTATGGGTTTGATCAAAGAAACTAATATGCCACAATTACATTTCGAATCCAGTGCACTTTATAACAAAACATGTACGAGAGAATAGGGTCGTGAGTTTATTTGTGACAACGGAAGTAATGCCAGTGAGCAGTTCAAAATACTGACTTGTGCTCTAAGTTTACTGAGTTAAATACAGTTTAAGCGGACAGAGCCATCTGTGAGTAGAACGGGTGATATGACTATTATGCATGTGTATGGGGGTCAAAAGGTCCTACGGGGTGCGAGAAAACTTCCCAACAGGCAGGTTTGGTGCCCTTACTTTGAAAAATGGCGAACGCCTAGTCGATTTGAAATGCTTAACCAATTTCTGAAGGGTGTTTTCGATTAGAAAAGAGTATTTACAGTAGTATTATTATGCAGCACAATCCCGAGATATGTCAGTCACGTCTGGATGCCGGCAAGCATGCAGGAAGTGGACTAGATCGTTCGCCGTCCCCAACTCTATGCGTCTCCACACTCCTTTTTACATTCTGCTGTGTTGCGCATTTTAATATAATGGGATTGTTGCCCAAATGGCGCAGTTCACCGCGCTCAATCGTCTCCGGTAGTGGTTATCTTTCACTTTCAACAAAAACCTTACACAACTCCTGAATAATTGGAAACGCAATCTGCTCGTACGCCTAAATTCCTTGTATGCAAACTACACGCTGTATATTTTCGATGTAATACAAAGCATACATTTCTAAATGCTATTAAGAAGACGTCATATGGAGGTGCTGTGGATGTGGATGATTTATATCTTTACAAGCAGCATTTCGTAAATGAAAAGGACGCTGCATTCTTAATGGGCATCTGTTGTTCTCAAAACATCTCATAATTGAAAAAAAAACCTAAAACTACACTGCTAGGTTTCCCTTGAAATATATTTAGACTGCTAAAGGCATCGAAGCGCAATAGGGAAAAAGCATACTACTTAAATAGTCATTTATACAGCGTTATTTTTGCATGCGGCTGGCGGGAGCTGATTCAACCACAGCATCCTGACGTGAGGGAAATATCTGGGGTTTATGCCGTGTGATAAGTTATAACAGGTAATCTTTTCAAATCTAAATTATGCTAGAATTTCGGTCCTCATTTTATGTCATGGGCAACAGGGTAACCTACGCGTCTACGACGTCTGCCCTGTAACCAAACCCAAAATGCAGCTCAGCCGACAGAAGACTCGTCTCCACCTAGAAGGGTAGATTTTGCTTTAAAATAGACGAGTTATTAAACCAGTTGGTAGCAAAGTATTTCATACCCTTCGAAGAATTAAAATAAAAGCAGAAATTTGACAAAGAGAACATATTATAGCACGTTATTTTAGTAAGTGTAGATAAGGCACTGGACAGGACTTCAATATGTCGGGGGTTCGACTGCGCTCCGAGACAAGATGGCGGAGCGAAGTAGCAACGATCATCTCCTGGTTGTCACCGGATTTGAGATTACAGCTTCGACGATGATTTCGGTCACTAGTACGACTGCCCTTGGGCAGAGAATAGAGTATCTAAAGGTAACTTTAGCATACTTTGGTTGTAGACATCTAGCACGAAGGCCTCTAGAATAATAAATAAAAGTGCTTGAAATTGATGTGCTCCGTGGTCATCGTCGATAAGGAATCTAGTACGTTAAGCGGAACGCTGAAAATCAAACCTAGAGAAGTTGAAGTCGAAGCAACCGTAAAGGTAGAAGGCAAGCGTTTTATGATGAGTACATTCATGGTAGAAGCAAGAGAAGCGAAAATAACCCGTTTTACAGTGAGTACGTGCATGGTAGAAAGCGGGAATTAGTAAAACAAGCGTCCTATGGCCAGTATGAAAATAACAGAAGGAAAACGCCTGTATGAAATATTAAATTAAACTGCATCTACTATAACGCCATAAGGAGTTAGTATGTATAGAAACATGGGCGATTTGCTAAAGTTATCCTCCAGGAATTATTTAAGAAGTCATCGAAGGTTCCGAGAATCTGGGAGGGAGAATTGGGTGTGTCCGAGTCCGTGCGCATCTCTTTCGACAACTAGATTTTTTTAGGTCCAACCAACAACTTGGTGTTCCTGAGATGGTGCAGAGGTGAATGATAACAAATCCAACACCAGATCAAACGCTCCTTTCATGCAGAGAGGAAAAATGGTCCACCTCCAAACTACTGTAAGCTGAATAATACAGGACCGACACGTGATGGAGACTCGGGCTTAGGTAACGAATTCAGGGTAGATGAGGAGTTCCGTTTTAGTCCAGTTAGTTTGTCCTACTACGGCCTTTTGCATTGGAGGGACCAGAAAAATTAATTGGTAAAATTCATATGAAAGGATTCAGAAGCCCAGTTGACGAGCAGTTGTGTTCTTGGGACAAATCCTCGTCGGTAAAGTACATTTTTATGGGAATGGATACAAGTAAGGCATATGGGTGATAAGAAAAATCCATTATTGTTCGTCTTCTTATTTAAGTGGGCGGGAGAATAAATGGGAGACGGTAGTAAAAGACAACCGGCCAATCGGCTCACCAGCATTGGCGTTGTAAAATCTGTTCACCTGCACATTCCCCGAGTGGTTCATCGCTTTGGCCAAGCTGAGTCTCAGCGCCGAATAGGGGCTGGGGAGGTCAGTGCAATTTTTACTTAACCCAAGTGGCACGCGAAGGCGGCCAATGGCCTGCAAGACGTTTTTGACCTATGGAATCGCTCTCCTGTCTTTGGGATCGGTGCGGTTTCGAAACTCGGCTCCTTTACGCATACATCGGTTGGCGAAGTTGAGCAAGTATCCATTATCTCTCAACATCCGGCGAAGATATTGCCATTCGGTAACCTTGTCTTCCAGTTCACTATAATGCGTCTCAACACGTGGATAAAGACTGATTGGGTGTTTGCTATTGGAGTTCAGTACTTGCATCGTATTTTTCACCTTCCTGAACCCTGTGGTCTTTAGACCACTATAATCTTTGCGGCTTATGAGGACATCGAGGAAGACCTGCTGGTTTTTTTCTGCCTCCTCTGTCATAAATTATATGTCCGGGAAGACGCTGGGTAGACGTTCTTTGAACGTGAGCACCTGATCCCGTTCGAGGATGACGAAGGTATCATTCTTATACCGAGCCCGAAATTTCGGTTTGTGGTGTCGGAAGAGCAGCAAGCCTATATGCTGTGAGTCAGGAGCCGGAAAGGGGAGGTCACTTCTGAAGCTATCAGCAGACATTTATTTTAAAATATGTCAATTTCAGGTAAAAAAAACTTCGAACATAATGTTCTGTCACAAACAAAATAAGCGGACTGTTTTGGTTTTGACCTGAGAAGTTAATGAGAGAACACAAGTTTTCAAGGTGGAGAGACCATCAATAAACTAAGAAACGAAATCGGTATCCACTGGAAAAGTCCACTTTCCTACGTTAAAACAGAAAAATATTTTTCCGTTAATGTATAGCAAAAATATGACCCCATATAAAAACTCCGACCAAATCATCCAAGAAATCCCTTCCAGTCCCCCATTTAGGTGGTCATGTTTAATCATGCAGTCGTTCCATTCATAAAGTAGTTAGCCAACAGCCTTCCCTTACACCCACTTAACTCTTGCAATACGAGCTTCCAGGAGGCATTCTAACAAGGATTATTTGAAATTCGATTCCTCCGGGTGCGATAAATGCATATGCCATCCGTTATTTGTGGCAATCAATTGAACTGCAACCTTTCAACTGGAAGGTATTTCAATGACAGCGGTAGCTATTGCCCGGAAACTACCTTCGGCGGATAATTTTATGTCGAGGCCGCAACCGACATTTCGGTCCACTGCATGGCCCACGGAATGGTATCAGCGCTGATGACTTACATGTGGACTTTCGTAGCATGTAGCGTGCTCTCTCCTCTCTCTCCAAAATTGCTCCGATCTCAAAGTGACCGAATTTGGGCTAAACAGCCCGCTTACTGACACGAAACACGACATGTATCGGGCTTTCATGAGAGTGGTGCGGATCTCACATACGTGAAAATGATATTAGTCAGATTAAAAGGTAAATACTCCAGCCCTTACCTCAGGATTGCGAGGGACCGGGTTGTCCCAAGAAGAAGTACACAGGATCTCTGCACAAGGTACTTTGTTCAGGAGGCCTTTCAGATTCAGGCTAGAACCCGTCACCAGAGACAGCCCCAGAGAGACTGCAGTCACTAGGATATCGCATACTTGGGATAATTATCGCCTCCCCCCATCGACGATTCTCGTCCTTTTGTGCGATTATGGCTTGACGCCCGTCCATTGAGTCGTTACTCGCTGAACTGACTCCACTCTTTCCCATAAATCACATTTTCGCTTGTACCAGTACCGAGTTATTCTGTTACTTGCCAACCTACCAAACTAAAAATCTTCACGCGTAGTGATAGATTGAATTGCGTCAGCTTTGCTGAAGCGAGGAACGCACAGATTTGCCGTGCTGATAACTTTCCTTGTTTCGGCCCCAATCTCTTTCTCCTGGTACGAGTACCGCCCGTAGGAGAGAAGGAATGAAATTCGCACATGAAAACAGACTGCACGCTACCTGAGTGGGAAGCACAACCAGCCAACCAGAAGGCACCAGATGACTGTCGATACCCAAGGGCATACTCAGCCAGCCAAGCAGCAGGTGGACGATTATTCTGGAAAGCCGCACGCACCTCACACGCGTGCACCTGGGACTTACAAGCACACCGAAGCATGCGCACAAAAGACCATAAACGAAGCCCACGGGTAAGCCACAAGACCTGCCTCGTGCTTAGGCTGAATAAGTGTTTGTCATCTTAACCGCCTTGGTCATCTCTGTGAGGATAAAAGACCTGCCCGATGCACCCATCGACTTTTTGAGCCCGTCATCCAGCTGATTATGGAATTGGCTGCAGTGGCTGACGCAGTATGAAGGTCTACGTCTAAGGCCTGACGGCATAGGCGCACGATAAGCGCAAGCCATTGGCCCGTCAGACTCAAGTTTTGATTCAGCACCTTCGCATCACGACCCGCCTTGACGGGTGCAGTTGCAGCAATAACCCGTAATAAAACATTAGGTTTTGAGTGCACACACACCTATCTGACGAGTAGGCACCAATCGCTGTAGACCGACTGCCTAGGGGACTAGACTGAACCCCTGTCGGGGCAGCTAAAGCGATAGGGAGATCCTATCCACTCTGAACTTCAGGCCTCGTCCCAACTAGGAAGAGAAGTTGGGCGCCAGTAGAGAGGATTTTATTATGTACAGGACTGGATAATGGATTGGGTAAAATTGGCAGCCGGAGGAAGATACGCGTCCGGCGCAGCGAGAACAGTCGTCATAGCACCTTGAGTTGGCCTTGAAGGTGATTGGTCGGTTGGGATAGTCATGATTAGTCGAGAATCAGGCTATCACTGATCCACACGAGAGATGAAGCCTTGCGTCAGACCCCCGCAGCAGGGCAACTGCAAAATAAAGGTAATCTCAACATCACAAATCAACCGCATCCTGAGCCGTTTTCGCTAGTCTCTTGCAATCCAAGCAGGTTAACTGAGCTGTAAGTAATCTTCACGGTAAGGGGAAAATAGTTCGGTGAGAGTGAATTTAAGGATTTCTCGTAGTCGTCTGTTTACAGTTACCAACAATCGAAGCTCCCATCACCGGCATTTGAGCTCACTGAGACCCAGCGAACTTTAAGATGTCTCTCTAGGCAACATGAACGTGAAAAGGCTCTCTTGTGAACCAGTTAAATAGTGGAGTCCAGCCGAGATCACAGGTATTCTTGCACCACTCTGATCATTGATCCGGATAACCTTCATAAAACCAACACCGGTGGCTGAAAAGCTCACCGATCAGTTAAGAGACTCACTCATCCCGTTCGCCCTTGGTACTAACTCTCGAGCCTCGCCAATAGCCGCCCAACGGTTAGTATTACATACGAAATAACATTACCAACAAGGACAAGGGAGACTAGAATGGCCATTTTTGGCTTATTAGTCGTCATCAGCCAGCCACTGACAATAATACCGATCGAAGCCGCCAACAACACAAGCCCGTGGCACAATGCGTTGGGGCGTTGGAATTCTAATCAACAGGTTACGGGTGCGAGCCTCGGGTGCCTCAGCGCCTGAGGTTGGGTATGACTGGTTGATGACGGCTTATACGCCAGAAATGGCCATTTCAGTCTCAGGAGGAGAAGATGCGATCACCCGAACAAGAAGTTTATTGGCCTGACGTTCCTAATTCTTTCTCGAACCCGTCGTCAAAGGCAGTAGCAGATAGGGGTGATATAGGCACAATGTGAGCAGTATTTATAGCATGTCATGGCCACGTGATCACATGCGTGCTACAATTAGCAGCTATCGCGATCACCACTGGAGGTCATAATTGATGCGGTAATATATTGGTCGTCCGAATCCGAGTTGTTGATGCCAGTGATTTAATCATCCATGTTTTATGCAGCTGACGGCTTCCGAGGCCTTCTTCACGTACGGAAGAGCTCGCCAAAATTTCGGGCCGGTTGGATTTGGTCTCTCTTGTTGTTTGCGTATGCACTGGTTGACAAAGTTGCGCGGGTAGACATTCGCTCTCAGTACCCGTCGAAGATATTGCACCTCAGCAACCTTGTCTTCCATGTCACTGCAATGCGTTGCAGTGAAATGTAAATGGTTGAATAATGCTTTTCAAACCCGGTAACCTTTGGTGAATCATCAACCAGCCAGCCAGCGAACAGCGGCAGCAGAAACTCTCCACCATGCCAAATACTGTTGAGAAAATATTCTTTGAACATCTCTGCACGCAAGTGAACATCTACACCTAAGGCATTCCGCCCATCCCCTAAATCACTGGACCAACCTACCAAAGATGATCAGCGAACTGTTGCTGACAATATCAGCTTGCCTGAGTTTTCCTTCTTTGCATCTACACACCAGCGCAGACAAAGCAGTGATTCGTTGAATATGACCTACCGAGAATCGCGATGCCTACCTTGCAGTGACTCAGCTCCCGCGGCCCAAGCGCTATAACTATCTCCCTTCGACAAGTTCATTGGATCGTCTACAGGCGCGAAATCATTATAGGTAGCTAGAGTGAACTGCGCTGGTCTCGCAGCTAGCGGAAGGACATCGGGATGAGGAAGAGGGATTTTTGCTTCTTACAGATTCTGGACCGTAGGGTTAACCTCTATCGGTTTAACAGTGGTGTGATTAGCCTTCTGTCCAGCAAGGAATTAAACACGGCTAACCCTGAATAGGCCTGCTTAGCCATTTCAGGCGACTGACAAATTCCATTAGCAGTCACAACCCGAATCAGCCTGGCCCGGAGGACTTTCGGTTTAAGCGTGGGGAGGATGAAGGGCATTAGTTCGGGGCCCACAGGTAGAACGACGCAAGCTGGCACTGGGCACCTTATTGGTCAAGGAAAGTTAAAGAGGCATGACTGCCAGCCGGCTGCCTGAAAGAAGTGGGTTGAAGTAACAGTAGCCATGGCGTCCGCCGAAGCTTATGCCAGAAACTTTTAACGTATTGCCAATAATTGTTTACTATCAGCGTAGTCCTGTCGGCGTCAACAGGCCCATATGGCATTGCCGTTGCTATGGAAAGTTATCTATCTGACGTTGTGCAACTACCATCCAACCATTTGGATGAATTAGAAGTTACCATGCGCTTGCCACGTAGATCCCAGTTTACGAAATATGCACCCGCATCTGATACTGTCTCTGAAGATGTGTTCGAGTGCCAATCCGAAACGTCAGGCGAATAAACTTCTTGCTCCAGCGATTGCATCTACTTCTTCTTCTGAATACTGCACACTCCTGAAGCGCAGTGGGCATTTTATGAAGCGTTTCTGAGCCTCTGTACTTAACTTAATAATTGGAGATTTTAAAATTCGGCTTGGCATTCCAAGTAAGCAGGGCATCAACAATAACCTTCCTCACGGCGTTACTCGATATATTGTTGGTTCAGCGATACAGACGATTCATTCGCTGAAAATAAAAACGGAATTTCTGAATTCCTTAAGTCTCAATTTGTCTATCAAAACTACGTTAACTAAGCAAAACAGTATCTGTCATCGACTAATGCTCTCTTTTAAAATAGTGTCTCCTTATTTCCAATTTACAGAACAGGCCTCTCCCGCGTGCATACGCTGTTTACAATTGTACTTGGTGGTTCTCAGAAACTGAGATAATCGGAGTACGGGATACCTGCTGAAGAAAACTTTATTGACGGCCTGTCGGTTCAGAGATTTTGGATTTTTGGCTACTCCTAGAGTCAAAAGAGTCTTCCAGGTGACCTGTTGTTTTTGCAACCCCTCCGATCAAGCAAACTCCACAGAACCCAGGTTTCATTTCGTCAGTGTTCGATACAACCCGATTATATATTTTCGCCATATCTGATGCCAACAGCTGTCTGCAGACGGTTGCAATGCTGGGGACTGAAACGACGGCGGAGAACCGAGCGAAAACATCAAGATCGTCTTAAAAAGCGGACAAGCAACATGAAGACTACACAAAAACTCTCAAAGCATAGGGCAATTTAGCATCCCAAAAAGCAAACATCTCGAGCTGAAGACCTAAGGAATCACTGTTGAGGCACGGTTTTTAAGGTGTGAGTTTGTTCAACCGAAACATTGACTCCTTCGGCCTAACGGGTCTTTGGTTAGTGACTACACAAAGATCAAGATAATGGGATGGAATTTAACTTATGGAGATAGACCAAAACAATCAGTGAATTAAACCGACAGACAACGCAATGAACGCAGGTGAGTCATTTTCAGTAGTCAGACAGCCACCAGGCAGCAAAATAAGGAGAAAGTCCATCACACTAGTTACCTTTCTGTTAGAATATTGATGTAATTATCTTGTAACAAATTTGCTCTGTTCGTTGTTATGGATAAAGTAAAGAATTATTTTTTTACATAATTTGTAAGCCAGGATGAAAGGACTGCCTACTAATGCGGGCTAGCGACCTTAGCACGCTGTATAAGCATGAGTAGTGTTAATAAATAATATTTATTAGAAACCTTTAAAGAAAACATTACATGTCAAATTGGCGTAGATGCAACTTAAAGGGCTAAACCTCAAGATACATTTGCTAGTAAAATTAATCGACAACGTAAATAAGTCGAGAAAAATGCCATAAAATAACAAGATCGGAAAAGACTTGAAACAAAAGACAAAACTTCAGTGCCTATACAGAGTCAATTTTTGGAGCCAGCGCCGTACCCGTCCCGCTCTTGAGGTCCGATCGCAGAGTGTTGTAGGTTTGCCTTGGTTCAGTTGACTCCAGTTTCAGTAGCTCCTCTGGAGAGAGGTCGCATTCAACGCCGCTCAGCCGTCTGAAAACCGTCGCAACCACCCGAGCGGTGTAGATCTTGGACGTGGCCACCGCATTCAGCAAGTTTGCAAAGCCCAAGTAACGGCCCTTTTCCTCGTGGAAGTTCACTTCAATTGTCCTGTAGCCGTTGGGGCAGAGGCTGCATCTGGGGTCTGACGGATCCAGCAGAACTATTCGGCAATGACAGAAGCTCTCGATCCGGATTAACCGCCGGCTCTTGAAGTAGGTCGCAATCACGGGGTCAAAGTCTTGTGGCACATAGTAGATCTGTCGGATCACTCGGCCTGTGTGTAGACGCTGGTGTCGGAAATGTTTTGAGGTAAGGGGAGCAAATAAATAACATTTGATGAAGACAGACCTTGAACCAACAAACCTAGATAGCTTGCTCAACGACCAGATTACGAAAACTATGACCCTGTCTAGTGAAGGTGGAACTACGGTTGTCTCTGCATCTAACGGACGTCCAACTGCATATCTTAATAGGTCCACAGATAGAAAGCTACAAGCTTTATCAATGAGCTATGGATCTCCGTCATCTTGGCATTCATTCCAAGTTTTTGCTCTCTCGTTTTCTCTGGCCTGGCTACAGGAACGTGCCCGGTAACTATGGGGAAACCATAGGAAGATCACTGCTGTCTATTCAAACCGTGCGTGTATAGACGGCTAACAAAATACATCGTTTTGCAGTTAAGGAGACGTTTGAACTCCAGGTTTTGTACAGTTCGACATAACAACAATGGCTCTCCCAGATGTGCTAGCTCATGAATTGTTAACAAAAAATCCGGAATGATTTTACTTAAGTATTATTGTAATGTGAATTATCATGCAGCATAATTCTAAGACACCTAAGGCATGGGAAGGTCCTGGAGCATGAATGAACCTCATTCCGACCGTCTTCAAAAAGAACACTGGAAAATGATTAAAAAAATGAGTATGATGTTTCTCATGGATGTTAGATTTCGTTGTATATTGAAATATATTTAATAGAAAGTATAAATATGAATATTATTTTTGTACTCATTTGGTATCAAATTGCGTGATCTCAAATTTTTCTGCTTGAAGAAGGGGTACGTTTTAGTTTTCGAAAGCTCTCCCAGTTTTTGACAATTTTTTAGCCCAAACTACTGGTATACCTGCATTTTGGGTCGCAAAACTACAAACTATATATTTTCTGTTGAAAGAAATCCCTAACTTTCTATTAAAACCGGCTAAGAACATGTTACAAAAGAGTCACAAAATTTTTTCAGCTAATCGAGAAAACCTTAAATACTCCAAAAACAGCATTCGTAAATGGTCAGCTTCGATGATTTCTGAATGGACTCATCAGTCTTAAAAATCTTCTTAGTAAACTTTTAAAGGGCTTTTTTGTTCGTTTTGCCTACTGAATTAAAAAGGTAGTCGTATTAATTCATCCACAAACTCTGCGTCAATGGCACCTTTGACACAACATTTTTGATTCGATGGACACATTTTCGTTTTAACGTTTTTTCTTGTTGCCGCATTTTCCGTCTTTGTCTGCGGCCCATTGTTGTACTACTAACTGTCCATACCCCCTAACCCTCCTCGCTCAAAAACACTGATAAGCAATTTATCGCTTTGATTGTAAATGCACATCTCTGAAGGTAGTCGTGAAGAGGTAATTTAGTACACAGGATAATACACCTTCCCAAGTCGTCTTAATTCTTCTCAACCATCGAGTATAAAGGCAGAAATTGAACAATACCTCGTTCACGATCCAGGCAGACTTGATTTTGGGAGAATGCGACTGACGTCTGCTTGCGTCGGCCGAAGTAAGCTGGTTACTAGTAAGCACAAAAGCCACTGTTCTCCTTCCCCACCCACACCAAGCCTTCCCTAGAGATCAAACCCACCATTTTCAAACTTTCCACAGTCTTAGATCTGTCCAGACAGAAAGTGCATCCCTATCATATCGTTGGTGTTTTCGCCTAGCCCCTAGCACTGCCATGTCTGTTAAAAGGCACTATAGACCCCCCTAAAATGAACTTATGGCTGACATACCTTCTTCTTCTTTCTTGTCACAACTGCAAACTGTCTTCTCAGATTTATAGCTCTGAGAGCTGATCTTTAACTACTCTCAGCCTACTTACTGACTTCGGTTAATTTGTTGTTTGTGGCTTGTTTCCTTTGGTTGTTTTATAGTGCACAGGTTAAAAAGTTGGATCCTGCCTAAAATGTCACTTACGTATATCCTCGACTGTATGGTATGGATGGCAAGTGTGAAAGAACCGGGAATCAAATCCTCCCTGATGTGCTGTCCAATCTCGTAGACATGGTATCCAAACTCAACCAATCGCAGAAGGACGAAAGGAGGTTGAATCTCTAGCTCGTCAACCATTTTTATGAGACATTCGTTTATGAAATCCATTTCTTCCTTGTAAGGACTGTAGCGTAAGTGGCCAATAAATTTTTCATAAGTTGACTGAAACTCCTGCATCCCCGCAATAATTTCGTCGCAAACAGAAAAATCTCTCTTCACAACGAGGTCTTCAGCCTGAGCGATTTTGTCAAATATTGTCTTCATGAGTTCATGCATTTTCTTGATGTCCTTTCGAGCCTCTGCTGTGATCTTTCGTGATCGAGCGTCGTCCGTCTCGCCCAAAGGACCGTACCGCCTGGAATACCGCGACTGTCTGCCCCTGGCACCCGTGTACATACTTTTCTTGCTTGCTCCAGCACCCTCCTCGGCTTCAGCCAGCTCGTCCACCTTCATGAAGATTTTGCTCTTCGAGCGCTCTGACTTGGCTGAGGCGGCAACGGACATTTGGCTGGCCCTGCCCACTATGCTCTTGCTACGTCCTGCGTTGGCCGCGTTCTCTTGGATGAGATCCAGTGACCCCCAGGACTGCAGTCTGGGCAGAGACTGGCATCTGAGATGGTCATTTTGGCGAGTGTTATTGCAAGACTCCTGTATGCCCGCCAGGGAACAGGGATCGGCCTCACTGTCTACTATTTTGTCGGCCACAGCGACCTTCTCCTCGATCAGACTGCGTTCTACCGCAACCACGGGAGACAAGGGGTCTTCTTTGATGGTGGGAACATCGCTTTCTTCCCAGAAACTTGTGCAGTCATTGTCGGTCAGGTGGTATGGTGGCGAATTGATTGGCGGAGGAGGAGAAATCGGCTGTTCCATTGGGGTTGGGGACACGCGCTCACAAGACTTCCGCGGACCTCGGTGCGGTGGTGCCTGGTAGGAGTCGGCTGTGATCGATTTTCTCGACGGTCGATGCTGTTTGAAACGTTTTGTGCGATTAACCAACAGGGGGGCGGCTGTCTGGCCAGAGAGTATAGGCCGGATCTGACGCAGTGTGTGCCTGAGCTCGAGAAACGTATTGAACGGCTTGCTTATGATTTAAAAGAAGAATACGTATTCGTGAGTATGATTTTAAAGCTTATTAACAAATACTGAGATTCTGACACTTTACAAAACGCCTCTCAGTCCCTTGCAGTGATCTTATCTCACATGAATTCACAAATTTGATAGCCGATACTGACTGTGAATAGATTCTTAAAGCACAGTTTCAAGTTTTATTTTACCTCCTTCAGACAATCTTAACCGTCATAACCATCTAAGAGTAGAAATAAGATGGCATTTTGACTGTCAATCCCGATGGTGTCCCCGGTATGTCCCACAGCATGGTAACGCAAAGACGGTGATTTTGGCATGATTTAGGGACAGTGTACTTGCGCTGCATCTGCCGCAGTCTCTCCTTCTGCACATCTGGTCCAGTATTATGAACAAATCAGGAATACTGAAGGAAGGAGAGGGTGCAGGTGGCTGGTGCAGCAAGAACACGCACGTAAGCGGGCGACCATACCGGCTCAGCTCCTATTAACTGGGAGAACCGTAAAGGCCATATTAGGAGTCGCTATTGCAGCCTGGCTCTCTATCCATACAGGCACCCACAGTGTTGTCTGCGATATCTGCCTCGAAATTTCAGTTGACAACCTTCGAAACCACGGGTTTTAGCCTATTGTGGTAGCTTAAAGCGCGTCAGATTGTTTTCCCGCGCACCAGTCGAGTGTTCAGACCGGTAAATCATCTGATGTAAGATTGAGAGAGGTGGCTGATAGAGCTAAGAACAGTTCGTCTGCGCGTGCCACCCACATGACCGGGACAGCATAAAACACACAAGAATTTCACAAAAAGGGGGTGAACTGCTCAAATCACACACGCATGGCGAAGGAACCAGAGACCACACTGCCCACTTATGTGGCAGGTGCCGATTATGTGCCTGTTGTGTGTACTGTTGGGCGTGTTCATGTGTTGTGTAGGTGCTGGTGAGGAGATATGAGGGAATATGGTATGGCCGGCGTTTCCGTTGTTAGTTTTTGCTTGAGAGAGCTGATCGCTGGCAGCGTCGAAGATGGTAAATTAGCGGTTGTGGACACTTCGGAAATGCTCGGCCCACAAAGATTATCTAGTAGCATCGTATGGCGACTGGATGTACTCCTATCGCAACTTATAAATAAATAAATAAAGAAATTGAATATTTAGGGAACAGAGGGCCTCATCATTCCAAACTTAGTATGGTGTCAAAATGAATACAACGCGGATGATTTCTGCTCTGTGTGAGCCACCTTATGAACAACAGAAATGAGTAGTATAGTAGGCACATCCGATTCACAACGATTTGTCATTTTAAAACAATAGTCAACAATCTTTGGAATGTACGATGAACTAGAAAAAAATCAGCGAAACAAAATCTTACCATGAAATTGGGGCAGAGTTTAGCGAGCCCCCAATTCTTAAAAAAAAACTATAGGAGAAAAAACTACTTCCCTCAAAAATTAATAGCTAGAGTTAATAGGATTGGTACGGTGCAGTGAGATAGGACAGTGATTTTTATAACAACGTGTGAGGGTTCGGAACGCTCCATGTCGTGGAAGAGATCATAAAACAGCCAGAGCTACCGTTTACAACCATCAGGGGGGTGAGACTGGGGAGCTCATCGTGGACAACAGGGTCGAAACGAAGAGGGGACAGTAGAGGTCACGAGATCATCACCGAGACTGTGACCTTACTGACTGCATAGTCCACCGAAAAGGTGGCGAAATCATCAGAACCCGCCACGATCATCAACAGAAACCGTGGAGATCATCGTCAGGTTTGCATAAACGGAGGAATGCATCACGTTTGTCAACAGTTGGCAATGATGGTTGCAAGGAGGAGGGGACGAAAAACGGCTGAGAAGATTGACTGTGGCAGCCTACCGTTATAATCGTTTACTTCACACAGACCTAGGTCGCTCAGAAGTCCGGTGGAGCATAGCTGGAAGTAAAATTTCATTTCGCAGGTAGATACGACGGCACAGACCAAACAACAAACAGAAGCTCTGATAACTGAGTACGATGAAGTCAATATAGTGCGCTCAGAGCTGCTATTTCCCATGAGATTCGGTGATGAAAGTGAGGCCTAGAAATTTCAATAGTGAGATTGGACTTATGATGATGGTTAACGGCCAACGAAACAAAGGTATTTTAAAACGTGCACGCCAGTATGGCCCAATTGATCAACCATGATTCAACTGAGGGATGGGTTATGGAGACATCTTAGTTTGTGGGGGAGACGATGCACAGAAATTTTATTTTGGAGACAGTTTCCTTTACTCCCGATGGTCCTTTCTCAGATTCATGGAGGCAGCTGCTCAGGAAGGAAGAAGAAAATAAAAGGTTAATTGAATCAGTGTTAAGATAGAAGTGCAGTCTTCGCTTCAAAGCAGATAGCCTATTTCAAGACCTTATATCGATTGGCAGGTTATTCCAAAGAAAGCAATACCTGGAAGCAAAGAACAGGGAGCGTTTAGAAGTGGGTGATCTAGGAGAAGGTATAATCAGTGATAAAGTACGT
Source organism: Schistocephalus solidus (assembly GCA_017591395.1). NCBI lineage: Eukaryota > Metazoa > Platyhelminthes > Cestoda > Diphyllobothriidea > Diphyllobothriidae > Schistocephalus > Schistocephalus solidus. The sequence continues at coordinate 34,087 of WEDG01006485.1, forward strand.
AGATTGAACGGATGACTAACGGGGGTAAAAGCTGAAATTTGGGGCAGATTTGAAATATTTTAAGGTGGAAACGGAGGCAGAAGCCAGCTTCCAGTCTCCGAACCCACAGCAATTTTAGGTTAGTAAGTTGGCACCTATTCGAGTAGGATGTAGTTAAGACTGTCAGAGTTACGAGTTTCCGATAAAATGCCTTTGGAAATTTTCAGTTTGAGAGCGGCTAGACGCGTTCATTAAACCAAAGAATGGGCAACAATGTTCAGGCATGGGAAGGACAAAAAGTCTTAATTTAATTTAATTAATTTAATTTCAGGAAGATAAAAGTTATGAGAAATAAAGCCACAAATCTGGGCATCTTTGGCCGTTATTCTATCGGCATGAGGCGACAGATCTCAATTATGAGTGTATCTAAAACCTAAGTCCTTATTGGTAGAACATTTAGTCATAGGGGAGCCTTGAAAAATAACTTGTTGTAGTAGCCTTTCAAGCCCAAAACACATGTAACGACATATAGAAGCTGAGAATTCCATTTGCCCCTTTGAACTTCATGCGGAAAGAGCATGTAAATCTGTATGGATTTGTTCTAAGCACCGTTGGGCAGTAGATTTAGAGAAAGAATATACGCATTTAAGATCGTCAGCGTTAATAAAATATTGGGATTATTTAACTGATGACGAAATATCATTGACGTAAAGCAAAAACAAAAGAGGACCTAGCACGGTGCCTTGAAGGACACCGCTTACGATAGGGGTCTCAGCTGAAAATGAGGACCCAGTTAGACATTTTGTTGCCGATGACATACACACATGAAAGTTCGACCTTCGTAGTCCGACGATGTCCACCGTATGCACTATGGGAAAGTTGAGCAGGGACGGTGACTTGCGCGTGATTTAGTTTAAAGTGATAGTAGACTTGCGCTGCATCTACTGCACTTTCTCCTCCTCCCCCACCTGAGCCCGGTGTCAAGATAGAGTCAAGAAGACCGGAGGCGGGAGAGGACGCAGGTGGCTGGCACGGCTAGGTCCCCTAAGTCCTAGCCGCCCCTAGGCGTGCTACCACACCTAACGAGACTTCACAAACACACACCAGACCTTTTGTTGCCGATGACATAGATATGAAATAGTGAAATCCATAAGGGGACAACGAAGCCTTAAAGATCCAGTTTAACTATGAGTCTCCTATCAAATGCCTTACTAAGATCAAGATAAATAACAATTACTGACAAATGATCACTGTGCAGAGAAGCTAGTAGACACTAATAGTAGAGAAAATGCGATTCCCAGGTGGTAAGTCAGAAGAAGGAGCGTTAACCGGGAGAGTTATATTGGTTTTCTGACTTTTCGAGTAGATTTTACGGCTACTCATATTCAGAGACTGGAGAGTCATGCTTGCACCTCCCATTATATGCCACTGTTCTCATTGCTCCTAGCCTGTCAACACTGGCTGTGCGCTTTGTCCCCTTCGTGTGGCCGGTGTCGTCACCCCCGCCTATCGCCGGTTCTGCCGCGTCAGCTAGTGTCGGCCGCGGCGTCCCACTACGGCTTCGTTCACCGTCACACCTGCTCACCCCATGTGGTGCCATATCAGCCGGGGTTTCACTGTGGCGTGGTCTATCCCCATCCTCATAGGATGCGGAGATAGTTGGTGACCCCGGATGTTCCATACCGTAACGGTCTCCTGACAGGAAGAATCTTACCCCCAGATAGGGGGCCAATAGATCAATGTGGCGGTTGACTGGGCAGTTGGTAGACATCCAGGCTTCCTTTATCTGCATTGAGGTGTGATCGTCACCTTGGTCCACAATTTCAGAGGTGTCAATGTTTAGGACGTGCCACGCCTACGCAGCATGGAGTGCCGCCTCTGACTTTGGGTCCAACCTTAGTACGGCCAACTGATGCTCGTGCATTCGCGTTTGTAGCTGTCGCCCGGTTTCTCCAACATTGTTGCATATCCTGTAGCTGCAATGAAGTCAGTAGACGACGGCTGAATTTTTTCGATTAGGAATGGGTTCTTATAGCCGCATCACGCACTGGCGGATTTTTCAGGTAGGCCTGTGGGCAACTCCTATTCCGAGAGGCGTAAGGGATCGAGCTACGGTTTTGGAGATCCCTAGCACGTACGGAATGCTCCGCCATGACTTTGGCTGACAACTCTCTTCGTTCCGCGTTCTCGGTGGCATTCGATTCCATTCATTGAATGTTCGTGGATAGCCGTTGGCTGCGAATAGTTCCTGGAGAAACTTCATCTCGTCCCGTGTAGCAGCTGATGTGCTGCAGTGAGTTTATACCTATCGGTACAGCGTGCGTATACAATTTCGTTTGTGCTGACGTGGGTGGTTGCTGTTGTAACTCAGCATTTGCAACGTGTTTGTCAGTTTTCGATAGACTAAAGACGCCAATATACCTCTCCCGGTGAAGGCTTCTTCTTCACCTTCTTCACCTTCTTCATCTTCTTCTTCTTCTTCTTCTTCTTTTCTTCTTCTTCTTTAGAAGTCACTAGATTCAGAAAAAGACATGTTATATTTGTCACAAGAGCGATTGGGTAAGAAGCCATGTTAGGAAGATCTAATAAGTTGATTGGTTATGCAAAAACTGAATCTGTACGGCAATTAGCTTTTGAAACAGTTAAGCACCAGAAGGTGTCTTATGAACACCGCAATAATTGTGAACATTCGAGCGTAAATGAAATTTAAATACAGCCATAATAATTGAGGGTTTCCAATTATAAGGAAAGAAACCATTCTCAAGGTGAACTGAGAAGGTTTTGCTCAGCAAAGGGGGAAAATCACTTAGCTGTTTAATAAGGGAATTTTGGAGGTTGTTGGTTCCATCTGAGTGTGATTGATTAAGTTGACTTATCTGTTTCGGAATATTTGTAGGAAAAAAATCAATGGTAGTGAGCAACGCATGCGATGTCAGAGGTATTGAGGGGATGGGATTGGCTTGGCAAAGGAGGAATTTATCAATTCCGCTTTGCCCGAATCCTTGGTAACGAAACTATTATAGAAATCGAGTAATTACTCTGTTAGACCGGAGACGGAAGACTTGAGCCACAGATCTGGAAGGATTAGCATCGCTAATTCCTAGAGACTCCCTACGCCTATCTTACGATTGGGCTGTTGGGAAATATGAATGGTTATTTGGATTGAACTATTCACGCAATCATTGGTTGCCCATTTTTCGAGCACTGATGGCGCATGTCCTTATGCCACCATTACTGCGTGCATCTGACGTGCTACCCTTGCTCTCCACGGCTGCATTGCGTTTTCCGTATACACCTCTTTCATTCTAGGTAGCCTTTCATTCTAATGTTACAAATGGTTAGGCATGACTACAAACTGACACCTAAACGACGTTTAAAAAATGATACCAAGGAAATGTTCAGAAAAGTAAAGGAAAATGTAGGCTTTGATATTTCCAACAAGGAATCAATTGAAATTGTCAGGACACAGTCTAACTCGCTAATAAAGTAATACAGCATGCCAAGGATTGACCTTCTAGATTTGCATTATCCTGCAATACGATTAGCACTTACTGTGTTCTATGTCCTACTTGATAATGAAGTCATGACTACCGTCAATTTCAAAGAAAACAGAAAGGTAAGGAACGTACGGCTCACCTTTAAATGACGTAATTAAAGGTACGTTACTGCTACATAATAAACTTATCGTAAAATAGAAGTGTACACAATCTAGAACAAAGGTGGGAGTGCTGAGACCTACAAGCTTGACTTCACGTTCACCAGGCTACTCACGAGGTAATTGGATGCACCCACGAAGCGGCGGAATAGGCCCGATTTAATATCAAATGTTACTGCCGGTTAGTCTTAAGAAAATCTGTTTAAACTCCTATCGTTTAGCACCACTCGCGAATTCATCCTTCCTGTTGCATTTGGCAGTTCAAGCTGGAATACAAGACGTTGGATGGCAGTCATATCACAGAATATTGCGTTTTTACGCTATGTTGTGCAATAAAATTGTATAAAAACTTAAAATTCTTCCGCGTAAAGTGAATTCGGTGGCAAGGTGCAAGAAAGGTGGGTTAATAAACTGAACTTTGTAGGTGAGTGTGGCTGTTCGTAAATAGCGCCGTGTCGCAACTGTTCGCTTTTGTTTCCATAGTGACCAAATGGAAAAAATCCGAATTTTAGGGGATAAACCTTTCGCGACTTTTCCACAGCGACTCGTTATAACGTCGCTATGAAATGGATATAAGGGTTATATTTAAATTGTAAAAATAATGACCTTATAATGAGATCTTGCAAGAACGTACGATTTTAATTCAAATAGAATAGAATCCGCACATTTGTTAATGTTCCCCATGAAGTTAACATCATACTCTACATCCATTGCTGATTTTTCGAACTTTAACATGTTATCTTATTAAAGGCAAAGAGGAATGCATGATTGCTCTTACGTTCAAATGCGATTAAAACTCGCATTTTCCGAAGAACCCATTCTTATTTTCATTATATCAGCTTAAAAAGCTAACCGAAGTCGGCCAAGTTATAATTGCAGAGAGGAGACACGACAGAGAATATGGGTACATTGATACAGCGCATGTTTGTGTTTTCCAGTCCCAGCTGGTAGCCAGGGTTATGATTGGCTGAATTAAAGCAGAATAAGCCCGAAACAGACTGTATCAATCTACCCGTATTCTCTGTCGTGTCTCCTCTCTGCAATTATAACTTGGCCGACTTTGGCCTGGTAATTGGTAGCCTGTTCGTAACCTTTGCCACCCATACGGAGCTTGGTTGTTTCGGGAAGCTACTAGATCGGTGTGCGCATATTCCTGTTTGAATAAATACCCGATCTGCAGCAGCAGAAAATGACAGGTGGTGAGGCACTGATGAACTTCGGTTCGATGAAGTGCTTATGACCAATCTGCTAGACCCAGTGCGTGGACTGTCAGCGCTGTACTCGAGCGCATGTTTGTGTTTCCAGTCCCATCTGGTAGTCAGGGTTATGATTGGCTGAATGAAGGCAGAATAAGCCCGAAACAGACTGTATAAATCTACCCATATTCCCTTTCGTGTCTCCTCTCTGCAATAAATATATATATATATATATATATATATTGCTAATTGAAGCGAAAATGCGCGTCCCCGGGCATAAATCAGAAGAAGAGGCGTTATAGGAGAAGAAACGGACTCCAGGTGTTGAAATGGAAGGAGAAGACAAGGCGATCTATGGAGTAGAAGATAGAATTATCTGACGTTTCAAACTCATACTCCAGCGCATCATCGGAGCTAAAGAATAGGGAACATACACGGTTTCAATAAGTCTTTCGTGCTCACTTGTGATAGGTCTAGCCGCGTCGTTTCTCTATGGTCCTACGCTCGGGCGCCAATGGTGCTTGACGGCCTCATTGGGCATTGGTAGGTCGATGCTGCGGTTGATAGAGATTGGTGTCTGACTGCAAAGCTTCGATGACTTCTCTCGCCAGTCTGTTTTCGGGTCTGCCGAGCACTTGGGCACCGTCAAAATCGCATCAGTGGTTGTTTTATAGACTATGCATGGCGACGTGTGATCGTACATCCTTTGGCCTTACGGCCAAAGTTGGCTCGTGCATGCGCGTCCTCAGTCGTTTGTCAGTCATGCCGCAGGAGTTGGCCGGGCAGTCTAGACAGTTGATACGGTAAATAATGCCTGGTGTGTCTGGGGGGGGGGGGGTGTAGTCGACCCTTTGGTTGCATGACTAAGCGACGGATGGTGGCCTCCGGTCGGTGTCCAATGCCCATGTTAAGCGGTCTTAACACGCGCTCAGTGGCTTCTGAGACGTTCATCGCATAGGAAAGACATTGAAGGTTTTAGGTTTATGTTAAGGCTTACCTTCTGTCTTTGTGTGCCTTTGGTACAAGCATTTGTTTACGAAGCTGCGTGGATATCCACTGGCGAGAAAGAGGTGCCATAGGGTTTTACGTTCTCGCAGCTTCTTAGCCTCTGTGCTGCAGTGTGTCGGACGCAACTGCGTTTATGCGATGATCCCATCGGGGTAGTTAAACTTGAAGTACGTGCGAAGGCAGTGGTGCATAAACTCCATTGCGTTTTCCCTTTTATAAGGTTTTCCTTCTTCGTTGTACCTTCTGTCCAGAAGGTTATCGACGATTTTCATGGCAATTCTTTTGGGATGGATGTGAATAGAGAGAAGACGTCCTTTAAAAACTGGAAACTTAGTTAGCTAAACCACCTGTATCGACACTTTGCTTGCTGCTACCGTAAGGTGCCGAATTCAGCCTGGTAGTTGGTTGCCTGTTCATGACCGTTGAAACCCTTTCATTTCAGTTTAGCTCAGTATATTTGAGAGGAATAGGCTTATGCTTTTGAACTTGCTATTTGTCAAATAACAATCGCAAGAATTAGAAGCAATATAAACAAGTCACATCAAAGATTTAAGAAGTAAAATGTTATTTTTAAGGTTAACTACTCACACAGTCTTCGTGGTGCTGCAACATATGTATTTCAAGCCGATGTTTGAATGCCTCCACAGACTGGGACATAACAATCACCTCAGGCCTGTAGTTTGCAGCAAGTGCACGAATACCGCTTTTGTGAAATGGTGTAATATGGACTGTTTTCCAGTCCGTAGGAAGAATTCCAGTATCGAACGATTTCTGGCACATAAAGGATAGCGGTTTGGCCAGCTCTCGAGCTAGTGCCAGGAGCAGCCTTCGTGGGATCTCGTCGGGGCCGTGTATTTACATGCCTTCCGAGTTTTAAGTTCTTCAAAAACCGCCTCTTCTCGAAAGAGCATATCGTGAATAACTGGCACTCCCAAAGTCTCGTAACTAGACGGAATGAAAGCAGCTTCTCGGATGAAAACAAAGTGAAAGAACTGAGAAAACGTGTCAGCTTTGTTTTTATTTCTGAGAGCTAGAAAGCATCATCGTATTTCTTAACAGGAATTTTTTTCCTATACATTTGCTCTTTCGTAAATAGCAGTAGAGCAATTTGGGATTTTGCACTGCTCACTGGATCACATATTGCTGAAAATTTTGAATGATACTCCAAAATAAAGCGTATTCCTCTCTCCTTCTGTCGTCATCCCGTCATATTTTGAAGATGCAACCTTTAATTTCTTTCGTTGAATTTTGTGTGCTTTAAACGCTACATTTTCATTGGATTGGTAATTTTTTTCCTATGCCTTCCTTTCCTGTTAACCTCTCATTTTCGATCTCATATTAGGCATTGTGGTCTGTTGGATATCCTAAGTTTTGATGACGAAAAGTGACATTTTATTAGATTCAATGAACGCTCCTTAAATAAATTCTAATCCTCAGTGACGTTTCCGGAGCAGAGGACATCCCAGTCTATATGTGATGCCTCAGCAATCATTTGGCAAAAGTCTCCTCGCGATAGATAAGGCCTTGTTTCATCTATTGAAGATGGTATAGAAGTTAAACCATACTCCCATGAAAGTACTGCATGATCACTTCCACCAAGTAGAGGCAGGCAGTATACCTATCCTATGCTAGCATGATCTTTAGTGAAGACAAGAGCTAAACAACTAGTCCATTTTCCTTTACGTGCTCCTGTTGGAACAATTACATGTTATGTGAGAAGAGCTTCAACTATTGTACTTATCAGACGGGGATTGAAGGAATAATTTGAACACTGGGCCTACAGATCGTTCAATCGAATGCTTCATGCATTGAATTCACCCATGAAAACAACATCAGGTTGACTATCAATCTCCTTTATGTTCTCCAAAAAACAAGTATTAGCATCAGTATCCGTCCGTGGTGGTCAGTAGAGAGTCATGGTTTAAATTGACTGCGATTCCCGTGTCTGTATAGTCAGCCAAATAAACTCGATACCATTGGTAATATTCTGTTTTTCACACAATCGGAAATTGCTCATAACATACATCGCAACTCCTCCAGCCTGGTGGTGGGTGCGGTCTCTTCTGAACAACTGGTACCCGGATAATGCTACTTCACAATCGCTGATGTTCTGTGACAGTCATGTTTCTGTGATTGCTATAATATTAGGAGACAGAACGGCTACCTGTATTCTCAGTTCTTCGAGCTTTGAAAACAGACTTTGGGCGTTGGTTTACAGAAATTTAACATGATAACAATCGGCAGTGCCATATTCCGTTTGTCTCAAGTTTTCCTTTATTACTTTGCCACTGTCTTCATGAGTGAATTCTCAAATTTTTCAACTGATTTCTACGTTTCCTATCGAAAATATTAGCTTAATTATTGACAATTAATTGTATTTCTACCTCATCATCAGCTGCACATACCTGCAGTTATTGCAATTGCAAAAGGGAGAAATATAGAGTTTTTAAACTTTTTTCCCCTACATAGCCTCATTAAAGTTCTCGCAGATTTACGTCAAAATGACGGAATCTAAAGGCTAATTCTAGAAAAAAAGTTGAAAATTTGTAATTTTACCTTATTTCCAGCGAAGAATAATTTGTAGAAACTGGTATACCAGTTGATATAATTTTTCATCCTGCATAGCCTCTTCGCTAATTCTATTTTCAGTTTAAACTCGTTACCTAGCAGATATTTGCTTGCAGTGACTTGCTTAAAATATTAAATCTTTTTATTCCGCAAAAACGTTACTAGTAACAATTTTCCTTCGTATTATTGATTTTGAAAAGTACTTATATTTTAAAACCAATATGAAACCCCAGTCAGTACTTAGACGCAAACATCCCAAGAGTAAAATCCCCCTGGACGTTGCATTTCATTTCCTTTACTCGTGCGGCTTTAAACTTTAAAGTCGCTGAAGCTAAAAGTTATCTTCCCGTAGTAAAAACCCTCCTATTCTGGTCAAACTTTTTTCAGCGATTGAAGTTGACCTAATTTTCTCTAGGCATGAGCACTCAGCTCAATATTTGAAAAAAAATAGGTTGTTTATCTGTAGGGATAAAACCCCAATGGAACGTCGGGTTTCACCCTCATTAGCAAACAAGAAGCCTTGGTCTACACCTTCAATACCAAAAGTTATCTCAGAGGTTTGTCCTGTAGCTAAAGCAAGCCCACGGCCCTCCGGATCGACAGGAATTTCGATTCCAGCTGAATCTTCACCCGTTAACCTTGTTTCTGGTTTGAGGGAAATTGTGTCAACTCCACTTCTTTCTCATCCCAAGCAAACCATGCCGGCTATACCTGCCAAATCTACTAACCCTAAGAAAAACTCCTAGTAAATCTAAATCTGTGGCTAATCCAGGCTTTAAGATCAGCAATGGCATTACCGATGGGAAACCTGCTAACCCCTCAGCATCTACAACAGCTGCGAACGCTAACGTTAGCATCTTTGCCAACCCAAAAATTGTCCGAAATCCACAAATATTTAAGGCTTCTAATTATGCTACCAGTTTTTCGAAATCAATTATTCCTTTTTCAAATGCACGTTTTCCCCAATTTTTGCTAACGCCCCTCAAAATCTCATTTCTATGCCACCCCCTATCTTTCAAACGCCACAATATAGCCTTCCCTTCCAAGGTTTTCATCCAAATATGCCGCTGTACAATAATCTCAGTTCTCTTAACAGTAACATTTCGACAAATTGTAGACCAGAGCAATTTTTGTTTCCCACCTTTGTTTCATCTTTCCAGTTTTCTTCTCCGCCACCAAATTATCCTTTTTATAAATACTGATGAGCGTAACCTGCCGCTCAGGAATACGCTCAGCTTAGTTTCACTCAATGCGAGGTCAGTTATAAATAAGATGGCTGAGCTTAGAACAGTAGCCTTTGAGCTTGATCCAGATGTGCTGTGTATCACTGAATCCTGGGCTCACTCTCTTATTTCTGACTCGACGCTTGCTATAGAGAATTTCAATTTGTACCAACAAGACCGCGCTGAAAAACGTGGCGGTGGTTGCCTCTTTTATATTAAGTCATCCTTTGTACATTTCCCTTTTCATCTGAACATTTCGTCTTTTTCTGGAAATGTATGCTTTGCTTCAGTCATCCTCCCGCACAATAAAAAAGCGGTAATTGGCTGTGTCTATAATCATCCGTGTTATTCTGGCAATGAAAGCGAGCTCTGTGAACTATTTGAAAAAGTTGCAGACACTCAGCTTGATGTCAAAATAATCGTAGGCGATTTTAATCTGCCAGACATTGACTGGCAGGCCAATTCCTCTCCGCCTAAACATCAGAAATTGGTCGATTCTATTAACTTTACAAACATGTCCCAACTGGTCAGATCAGTTACTAGAAATGACAACATTTTTAGATTTAATTTTTTACAAAGGATGTTCACCCTCTCTTTATAAATTTCCATCATGATCTTTTTAAAAGTGATCATGCAATAATTCACTGTTGTTTTACAATTCCCCTTCTTACGAAGCCTGAGGTTAAATGCAATAACCTCGATTTTGCTAACATAAACCATGAAACAGTAAATAATTTCGTAAGCACTCCAGATTGGCAGAGCATATTCTCAATCAACGATCTAAACTTTTTCCGTGAGCTATTGCAGAGCCTCACAGAAAAAATCCAGGCTTTTATCCCGTTTAAGATTTTTAATTCACTTTCAGCTTCTTCTACTGTTCCGCATTTTCTCCAGAACAGACTTAAAAAAATTACGAAAGCAACTTAAAAGATTCATCTAAAAAGCTCTTTGTCAGTTCATTTTAAGGATTGCACAAATATTTGAATTAGCATCGAGAATAAGGCTCGCGCGAGATAAGCGTAGGGAGTCTCGGGCACTAAGTGATGCCAATTCATCCAAATCTGTTGCTTAAATCTTTCATGTTCGGTCATTGGCTAAGCGTCTGAATGTAACTCCGCCCTTACTCGACTGTAACAGAAAATTTGTTACAGATGATTTGGGCAAAGCAGAATTATTAAACTCGTTTTTTTGCCAACCACTTTTACCACTGAAACTATCCCCCACTCTCACAATTCCTCTGCTTTCAAATTCGCTTCTAACAACTATTAATTTCTCGCCTTCATGTATTCAAAAAGAAATAGCTCACCTAAAAAAATTCACATTCAGTTGGAACTGATAACATTCCAAACTCACTTATTAAACAGTTAAGGGATTTTTCCACCTCTATTAAGCAAATTATTCTCAGTATTTCTCGAAAATGGTTTCTTCCCCGATTATTGGAAAACCTCTATTATAATACCAGTTTTTAAATCTGGTTCCCGCTCGGACATTCATAACTATCGCGGTGTTCATAAAACGCCCTCTCTTGCTAAACTCTTCGAAAAAACTAATTGCAAAACAAATCACGGATTTTTTTGCATAAGCAATAAAATTATCAACTTTTTCCCAACACGGCTTCTTACCGGACCGTTCTTGTGAAACCTGCCACGTGTCTTTTCTAAATCTACTAACCTCTCTTCGTAATGATCATCTATCTGTAGTAGTTATCTATTTTGATCGTAGTAAGGCATTCGATAAGGTGCCTCATAAACGACTTCTAGCTAAACTAGAAGCTATAGGATTCCATAGTCCCCTTACTGACTTTATTAGATCATACCTTAATGATCGAAAACAAAACGTTTTAGTAGGGCCCTCATACTCAAGTGCTACCCCGATTGTTAGTGGTGTCCTTCAAGGTACCGTATTAGGTCCTTTGTTGTTCTTACTGTATATGAATGATATTTCATCGATAGTTAAACATTCTCAATCTTTTATTTATGCTGATGATCTCAAATGCGTTTATTCCTTCTCTAACTCTACAACCGAACGGTGCCTAGAACAAATTCATTCAGACTTAGACGCTCTTTCGGCCTGGAGCTCCACATGGCTAATGGAGTTCTCACCTACTAAGTGTCGCTACATGAGTTTTGGGCCTGTAAGACTGCCGCAACCTCTTATCTTTGAAGGTTGCCATATGATTGAATGTTCCTCCATCAAGGACTTGGGCTTAAGCTACACCAATAAATTAGATCTTTCGCCTCATGCCGATAGAATTACGGCCAAAGCTGCTCAGATTTGCGGCTTTATTTCTTATAATTTCTACCTTCCTGAAATTAAATTAAGACTTTATCGTATGTTTGTACTTCCCATTCTTGAATTTTTGCTGTCCTTTTCTTCGGTTTGATGAACGAATCTAGCCATTCAAAAATTGAAAATGTTCAAAGAAATTTCACAAAAAAACTCCTATATCCGACTCTTTTTAACTACTTTCTACTCAACAAGATGCCAGCTAACGAAGCTAAAAATTTCTTTTGGGTCAGGAGACTTGAAGCAGGCTTTTTGTCTCCTTTTTTTCGTCTTAATAATAGTTCAACTCTCCCAAAGCTTTCTGTCATTACCCCCGTTGGTCTTCCCTATAACCTAAGAAATTCTGAACTAATTATACCTCCCCCTGCATCCTCCACGTGTAAGCGCTCTCTCTTCTTTGCTTCTAGGTATAGTTTTCTTTGGAATAACTTGCCAATTGAAATAAGGTCGTTAACTAGTCTATCTGCATTCAAGCGAAGACTGCACATTTATCTTAACACTGATTCTACTAACCTTTTATTTTCCTCATCTTTTCCCAGTATCTTTCCCCATGACTCGGAGAAAGGACCATCGGGAATTTGAGTAACCCTCTTGAAACTATATTTACCCTACCTGGAGACGCCCATGAACTATAATGTCTCCTTATATCACCCGTCCTCCAAAAGATGACATCATTCGGACGTACAAATTCGGTGGTCCACAGTCTTAAATGCTGCGGTTTCTTTGGATACTAACGATCATCAGAATTCAATTCTGGATCCTATGATGCTGAGGACTTAAGTTCATTGACGCATTTTCGTGAGATTCTGTTTCATACGCCTAAGTGATCAAGAACGAATCACCTCGACGTTTCATTATCTCATTCTGAAATGCTACTGCAGTATTACCCCTATTCTACCACCTGACTATTTTTTCCTAAGCAGTTCTTTTCTCCTACCTTCTATTCAAAAATGAAGGCCTATTGAACTCTGCCTCCATTTTCTCGGTAGAAGTTTTTTTTTTCACTGCCTATTTTTTCTAGTTCACCATTAATTTTAAAACATTGCTAACTGTTGACATAGCAGGACAATTTATGAATTTGTACATTTTATCTGCACACATTGTCATCACTTTATTTCGTTACTAATGTTTGCTTAGACAGTACCTTCCCGGTGCTAACCATATATAAATTCTAAATAAAAATAAATAAATAAAATGAGCATTGGCTGGTTCCAGAGTAACACAGTGTTTTTCTGCATCACGCGCCCATTAAAAATAGCCAGGCTGTTCTATCCAGCTGCACGTCTCATCGTCAATTCAGTCACTAATTCGCGGCATTTCAGACCTTCTGCTGGAGAGTAGTCCGGCTGAAAAAAACTTCATTATGGGAGTTAAGGAGGTTGATCTTCCTAGAGGGAAGCAGCTTAGCCTCTTCCTTGCTGTCCAAGACAATTTCAGTAGGCCATGCTCTCACAGTTTCTGACGTTTCTATCCTTTATTCCGACCCTGAAGGCTGCAGGAACGGCTACCATCTCTCCCGAATGAATTATATCATTCAGCATGTGGGGGAACATAGCAAGGTCAGTATAAATCTGTTCCCTCGGGGTAGCAACATCTGATTCAGATAAACCTTATATAACTACGAAATCCTCTCGGTATAGGGTGACTTTTAGTACACTGCTGACTAAATTTTCCTCTGAATGACCTGAGGGATTCATTAGAGTTGTTTTTGCCTCTATAATCCTGTTATGGTGTTTCCCAATGTTACCTTGCCACGCGTTGTTATTTTTTCGCTTGCTGGCGTCGCGATCGATGCGTATCCGTTTCTGAGGGCAGGTATCATAAAAGGTATAAAGAAGACATTACAGCCTAATTCTTAGTCCCAAGGAGGCCTCAGTTATCCCGTCAGTTGACAGCCTTGCATGCCACGCCTGATAAAGAGCCGTGATATATTTTAACGACAGGTTTAGCATAGAAGAAATGTGCTGATTGGCCACAAAGAAAAATTTCCCAATACCGAACTCACTCTTCCTTCCCTCTCCCTGAAACGGCTTGAATTTCTGAGTCTGGCAAAAAGTGTTATTAGACTCACTCTACTAGCTCGGGGGATTATAAAAGTGTGAATGGTTTGTAGGATCTCTCGTGTGCGTGCTTCGTCAGCATTTGTTTCGGGTACATTTTTCTGGCTCCATCCCCGAGAATGGGTAAGTGGTGCTACTCATAAATAGGGCTGTTTATACACCTTAGATGACAACCAGACTCCCCTGTGAGTCGTGGCTTAGTTTAATGGCGGTTGACTGGATTAGGCTTGGCCACCTACAATATATTACGTCAACCTCTCACTATAAGTTTTTTTGTGAAGTACCAGATGTGGAGAAAAAAACATCAGATAAACTAATCCTATCTTACCGGTAACCAAAGTGTAGCTGCTTGGCAGAACCTATCTATGGGTAGCAACAGACGAGCGTTGCAGTACAGTTACGGGACGTTCGAAGCAACCACCACCTGCACGAGACATGATGCAGCTTACCAACCATGCACGATGGACCCCTAACTGACTCCTTAACCCACCCTTGCGACCCGACTCGTCCATAAACTCCATCGGTTAGATCTTATCTTCAAAGATTTCATTGTTCGGCATTCCTGATACTTATACCTATTATTCATCCTGTCAGTCAATCGTATCCCAACGTCTCCAACACTGTGTCTTTCCTCGGAAATTGAAGAATGCCGCAAACATAAGAAGGCGTTAGAGTGCATAATACGCTGTATTCTGACAAAAGATTTGGAAAAAAGGAATTCCACGAAGAATTTTCGAATAAATAGCAAATTTCCTGTTTCCTAAAGCAGAGAGAGGCTGTGTTTGCAATTCAACCTCGAAAATGATAGATTGATGATCAAGAGGGTTCCACTTTAGGCCCACGACTCTTGATTTTATTATTTTCCTCATACTTCCTGAGCAACTTTCTCTGTGGCCTCAAAAAGGACTATGGAGAATGCAGGAAACCGTCTCCTATTTACTTTATCCACTCTTCCCCTCCACTGACGGTTTTGCTTGCCAAAAGTTTATTCCACTGTATTAATAGTCGACTTAAAAAACTAGGACCCACTCGCAGTACTTGTGGATGGGAATGATGTTGAAGTCGTTGAATACGGTGAGAAAGCCAAACAGTAAGATCGGTTCTTTGCCTCGGTGTTAACTAGATGAAAGTGAGCTTCAGCTTGGAAATTTCAACAGTGCTGTTGTATACGATGGTCAAATGCTGGAACATATATTCTTCCCGGCACCTTTCTTGGAGCAAGAGTCGTAGAATCTCAAAGAAGCAAAGTCATTTGGTCCAGAAAATAAACCGGCAAAGTTATTAAGAGAATTGGCGAGCGAACTCTCCAAACCACTAGCGCATATCTTCCGTTTGACATTTTAATCAGGAAGGCAGCATATATATACTAATCTAATTTGAAAAATTATCAGCTTGTCAGCCTAACCTGTTTTTGCTGAAAATAATAGAATTTATACTTACGATGGCCAGAATGAAAATCCTTGAGGATAACCGATTACTCTCAGAGTGCCAGCAAAGGCTTCAGACAGAACCGCTCTCGCTTTCCAGTTTATTTCTCTCGACAGAGCAGTGGACTCGCACACATGACAAATATAGTAAGTTTGATGTCATCTTTATCGATTTCAAGAACGCGTTTGACCGTGTTCCCCCAAAACGTCTTATCTAAAAATTATCTGGAATTGGGAAAGAGGGAGTGTTGCTGACATGGATCGCAGACTTTCTTACAGGACGATTGCGAACCATGTACATCGATACCTCAAGGTAAATATATACTCCTGTTCTAAGCGGTTATCCCCAATGCTCCGTCTTATGGCCGTTACTCTTTCTAGTCTGCATGAACGACTGCGTCAACAACCTGGGTTGCAGTGCTGCCATTTTTGCTGACGATGTTAAATGGTGGAGAGTCATCAGATCTGACGCCGACAGGTACGCACTTCCAGAGTGTCATCCGTTTTAGCAGCTGGTCTGCTCGTTGGTTCATAAGATTTAGCGTTAGGACGTGTGTGGTCCCGAGACTCCGTACCAGAAGGACCAGTGAGGGGGAGGATTCTTGCCAAGACCTTTTCAATTGACAGCCACTTTCAAATGTTGAGGAACAGAAGGATCTTGGTGTTCTAATAAACACCTTATTCAAGCCATATTCACAGTGTTTAAGGCAGCTAATCGCGCAACACGGTTTTTATTTGCGCTCAGGTGAGAATTTGTGTAGATTGATAAGGAACTATTCAGAAAAATCTATGGGAATTTGTTCGATCTCACTTTAAGTATGCTGTCCGCGGTTTAAGAGGGATTATCTACAACTAGAACGAGTGCAGGTGAGGACTACGAAGAGGGTCAAGAATCTTATTCATTTGCCTTATGGAGCCAGACTGGCTCAACTTAATTTGTTTCCTCCCAATTACAGGCAACTACGTGGTGATCTCATCCAACCCAAGTGAATTAAGATCGAAGCGCGCAGCTCGTTTTGAAAGCTAAGGGAAAATTTGTATTTCATCTGGATTCCCTCATTCCTGGCTTAAATTTTTAGCTGATTTTTGGATAAAACTTTACATTTTTAACACTCTACCACCTATTTATAACTGTTGTACTCGTCCTCTCCAACAGGCGGGAATCTTCAGTGTCAAAGTTTTCATCCGAAATAGCTTCATTATTAATCACGTTGATCTGTTATACTATGCAGTTTTCTCAGGCCCGTAAAGAGGTCTTAGTTAAAATTGTGGAAACACATTCGATTTCCATCAATACGTTTTCTGTAGTAACCGCTGTTTTTGTCGACTTACCAACTCGCAGGTAAATACGGTACTTGCGGTAAATACTTGCCG
>WEDG01006488.1:0-59373 GCA_017591395.1 Schistocephalus solidus
ATATATATATATATATATATATTGCTGATAGAAGCGAAGATGGGTGTCCTCGGACATAAATAATGAGAAAAGGCGATATCTGGGACTATAAGTGTATTCTCCTGATGTTTGCAAATGCATACAAGCTTCCCTCGTCGGAGGTGAGTATCGTACCTCGTCTCACGGGTTTTATAGCGGGTGATAGCCAGTTTGTAACACAGGGTTGATTGTACGGGTAAACCTTGACAGTCTGCACTATAGGAGGACAGGGTGAGGGAGTCCTTTATTGGTTTTTGCGTTCTTTGCCGGCATACACACAGGAATCATGTCTGTAGCCACCGGGGTGAAGAAGGGGGGGAGGAGGAAATTGCTGTCAGTTGACATGTCTCTCGTTGAGGGGGACGGCCATTGTCTGGGTCCGCATTGACCTTAGTTGGTGCCCTGCGTCGATAGTCATGTTTGTGTCCTGAGTACATGTCACCTCGTCTCGTCGGGGTAGTGATTGATGCGGCGGTGATCATGATTGCACCTTCGTCGGCCACGAATTGTGGCATGGTTAGGTGCATATCCGTCCTAGGTTCTCCCGCGGTGGAATTCACGATTGGCCTAATGCCATGTTTGCTCTTACGTTCGATGAGCTGCGCCCCGAGGGCCTGGTAGGCTGCGGAAAGGGCGACACAACAGTTGATTGACGTAGGCTCCTTTGTGCCAGGCTTCGATTGTTGCCCTGGTTACGCGGTCATTTCCTCAGTCCAGGATTTGGGCGTTTTGGAAGGCGAACGTGTGCCCAGAGTTTGCACAGTGTTCCGCCGACACGGACAATGGGTCTCTTCTCCTCACTGCCCGCACGTGTTCGGTAACACGGGTCTGCAACCGCTTCCCTGTCTCTCCGACGTAGTGAACTTCACAAAAGTCACATTGGATCCGAGTCCAAAACGTTGGCCTGAAGTTTTTCGAAAACCAGAGTCTCAAGCTTTTGGAGAACTGCCTCAGCGATGAAGACCGAGAGCGGTGATCCCATTGGCGTCCCATGTGATCTGCTCGTACATGGTCCCCTTGAAGGTAAAGTACGTCTTCAGACAGAATTTTAAGAGTTGGACAATATGTGCCCGCTTCACTGACTCGCTTGCATCATCGTACTGCTTCTCAAGCTATTAGCTTACCGTATTGACTGCTAAGTCCTGCGGGATTGAAGTGAAGAGAGGGGTGACATCAAATGACACCTTGACCTCGTCTGCTGTGAGTCGAAACCCCGAAGCCTTTCCAGGAACTGAGAAGCTGAAGTGACCGTTGTGGCTGCGCCCAAGGTGAGAGACTTCAGGAGTCGGAACAACCATTTAGCCAGATTGAATATCCGAGAGACAGGGAAGCGGTTGCAGACCGGTGTTACCCAACACGTGCGGGCAGTGAGGAGAATAGACCCATTGTCCCTGGTGGAGGAACACTGTGCAACCTCTGGGCACATGTTCACCTTCCAAAACGCCCAAATCCTGTTGGTGCACCACGTAAGTCTTTAAGACCGGCTGTAAAAACATCTGATGCGACTGCAGCAAGGATCTACGAATTACCAAAAGTACACAAGGCCGATATTCCCCTCCGTTCAATTGTGTCATTGCGTGGTGCATCAACATTCAATCTAACTAAATAGTTGTTCCGACACCTAGAGTCTCTCACCTCGGGCGCAGCCGCAAGGGTCAATTTAGCTACTCAGTTCCTGGAAAGGCTCAGGGGGATGCGACTCACCGCAGATGAGGTCATGGTGTCATTTGATGTCACCTCTCTCTTCACTTCATTCCCGCAGGGCTAAGCAGTCAAAACGGTAAGCGAATAGCTTGAGCAGCAGTACGATGAAGCAGACTAGTTTTTGAAGCTGGGACATATTGTCCAACTCTTAAAAGTCTGTCTGAAGACGTACTTAACCTTCGAGGTGACCATGTACGAGCAGATCAGAGGGACGCCAATGGGATCGCCGCTCTCGGGCTTCATCGCTGAGGCAGTTCTCAAAGAGCTCGAGACTGTGGTTTTCGAAAACTACAGGCCAACGTTTTGGACTCGGTACGTCGACGATTCCTTCGTCATCATCAAACGAGAAATGATCGAAGAATTCCAAAGCATCCTTAATTCCGTCTTCATGGAAATCCAATTTACAATGGAGGCCGAAATTAAACAACCAACTGCCATTCCTGGATGTTCTTGTACATCGAAAATCAAACGGGCACATATAACCTACGGTTAATAGGAAGGTAACCAACAAACCGCCAAATTCTTAGTTACCACCGTGAGCACCCGTTGTGCCACAAACGCAGCTGTGTGCGAAATCTCTACAGAAGGGCAGAACCACATTGCAGTGAGTCGGATGACAAAAATGCAGGACTTTGCTAACTCTAGCGCCAATTAAGGTCAATGCGGACCCAGACAATGGCCGTCCCCCTCAACGAAAGGCATGTCAACTGACCGCAATTTCCTCCTCCCCCCCTTCTTCACCCCGGTGGCTACAGAGATGATCCCTTTGTGTATCAACACGGTGTTACAAAATGGCTGTCACCCCTATAACCACTGTGATATGTGGTACGATACTCACCTCCGACGATGGAAGCTTGTTTGCTTTTGAAACATCAGGACAATACACTTATAGTCCCTGAGATCGCCTTTTCTTCTTATTCATGTCTGGAGACTTGCATCTTCGCTTCTTTTAGCAATATATATTATATATAGCAATATATATATATATATAAGTTCACACAATTTAGTCCAAAATTGTAAACTCAAAGTTTTAGGTTGGAGCCCACTAGCTCAGATAGTTAGACTGATGACTGAAGTTAAGCCTCGCGACTCCCTTCCCATGCTTCAATCCAATCAGGACTCCGAGTTTATCACAATCGATGTTCAGTGAAAAATGGGTGCGTCAAAAACTGCAGTGGCACGAATTTGAACATTTTAGAAATGAAGGGAAACAAATTTAGGTTCGTGGAATAATAGACACCATTGTAACACGTACTTCCGGTCGCATCCTGTTATGTCAATTTTTAGCAGCCAATCACAGACATGGACATACTTTCCCAGGCTCTGACCCCATAAATATATCTTGGTTTCTTCCTCTTGCCCGGCATGAGCAGCCACCTCATAACCCTTCCGCTTTTTGCCTGTGACTAGCTGCTTTTTTTACTTTCTACATCGTTGTCGGGGCGGGCATCATTACAGAGGTCCGATGAGGTTGACCTATGTCAAAGGTAACAGTTTTTACATAGTAATAACGTTTGGTTATACTTTCTTCATCAAAAAACGGACCAATTTTCTTTTACTGTCCTTTTGGGAGGAAAGAGAATGCTCGGTAAAAAAATATTTACACTAAGTGCGTGGTTGACAGAAAGTTACTACCCCTAACTTGCATCACAAAGTCATAAGAAAATTGCGTAGCAGTGTCATGTCAAGCTATTCACTGTTTATAGTTCAAGGCATTGAAGGTAGTGTAACACCAAAGACATGATCGGATTGGTCCCTTTTGGTTAAACTGTGATCGTTTTCTTGCTTTACTGAGGCCTCAACCCGGAAAAGGTATCCGTGAATTTAAGGCCGGTGTATGCGTGCTTGCATTTTACCCAGTGCAAGCTTAATTGCTCACTAATTTAGCGTTTGCAAAAGAGGACTTATGAAATTGGTGCTGGTGAAAGTATCTAAAAATTGCCTACATATCAATTTATTTTTAAGACTGGAATGAAGCAACAACGTAAGTGATTGGGTGGACAAAAACGGCACTCGTCTTTTATCAAAGCTATCCAGCGTGAATTAGGGCTGGGCGTGGTTATACAACATTGAAATTTTGTCAGTGTTCAAAAAAAGATCTCAAAGTGGAAATTTGCAGAATAAAAAGCTCACATTAGATAGGTAAAAATGGTCATGTAAACTTACTCAAGGTAATACTTTAGATTAGACTTCTAGTGATTTGCTCCAATTTAAATATTGCCGTTGGTCAGCTGCTTGCTAAGCAATCGTGAAATTCGCAATTAACGAAAGTGGGTTCGTCAAAGCGTATAATAAATTAGAATAGCAATTGTTGAGCATGAATGTCAAATTTTATATTAAATCCTTTGTGAAATGCAATTTTGACTGGGTATTCTCAGAACGTATTTTTGCACTGAACTGTTTGTATAAATCTACATGAGATGTGAGAAATTTTATGCAATTTTATTGCGTTTCTTGCCAGGAAAAGGGAATTTTACCAACAGTGGCATGGGAAAATCAACGTCTTAAAACACTTCTGATCAACAGAGATATGTACTAGTCGCTAAGGAAATTAATGGACGGTTTTTGTTAAATATGTCGGCACTTTGCAGTCCTCTTAAAATAAACCGAGTCTTAAAATAATTCCATATGTACACATGTAGCGTTGCGAAAACAAAGCGTTTTGTATTTTCTTGTGCTTGGACTCCTTTGAATGAGTACATTGGTTTAAGTATGTTCTATATATTTTGCAAAAGAAATCTGAATCTAATTTTTGCAATAGAAGTTTTCAGTCAAAATTAAGAATGGCCACTGACCTTTTGAGGTCATTCAAACTTTGCATAACCAGGTAGTTGATACATCCATTAAGGAAATGTAAGTTGTCAGTTGTTTGTATGTGATTAACCTATTAGGTTATACATGATCATGGGACAGTCCCTAACATTTATCGTTGGCATTTTTGCCAATATGTGTTCAACGTCAACTGTAAGGTGGTTGGTTGATAGAAACCAAAATCCAATAATAAACTAAGAGTACTAACTTCTTCTCATTTTCAAATAAGCTTTTTGAAAATATTTGATATGACAACGGAAACAGATAAAATGGGGCATTTTATGTCGTTTTGTACATATGTTCGCTGAGTAACAGCGTATTCGTTTTAAGTCACTATGTTCCCGAATGTGAGCGTTTGAAGTTTTACATTTTATTTTTCCGAGGTTTCGCGAAGTAATTTTTCATGCTGGTGTTTTCGCTAAACACCTATTTACTCAACAAGTGCAGTTGGTTTAACCTTCCAAAAACTTGTTTATAATTAAAAAATTGGCCTGAATGTGGTATCCAAACCCTCAGGTAGGATCAGACAATCTTCCGTTTAAAGGGAACCAACAATCCTGAATAAGCGGAATCATAAAAATATAAAAACTCATCAATTTTTCAAACGATTTGTAGAAGGTTCATGCAAACAAATTATAAACTTAGTAGAATTGTAAATCCCTTTCAGTGGTTCAAACTAAATTACATTCCAAGATTTCATATGCTATTTCACCCTGTTAAACCGAGAAATTAAACTGTTGAGCAGGCCTTAAATTAAACATTTATGGTTTTTAGCAATTTTGGGGCGCGGAATAACCCAAGGATGCCCCATGTGGAGAGGGCAATTTTCTGAATTCGAGGGTTAAAATGGTCGTCAATGAAAGTTTCTTTTCGGCAAATGCATGCCTATGAGTGGATGACGGAAAGTGGCCTAATGAGACTTATAATTTACTAACAGCTTGTCATTATGCAGCGGAATAAGTGGGATTGTCGTTGTTATCCAGCCAGATAAAATGTATTTTTGGCCGTCCCAGAGAATAAAGCGCAGGGAAAACATACAATGAGTCTATTTATAGCACACTGTAGCATCCACCGTTCGTAATACGTTTGCCTAAACTTGCATTTTTAAAATCAAAAAATTAAAACCGATTCCACACATAAAGTTGCAAATCCCTTAAAAGCATCAAATCAAGTCTACATTATTTTAAGCTTAAACCGAATATGGAAATTTTATGCACTTAGCTTTCACGTTGCTGTATAAAGAACTTTGTTCGTTTCGTTGTAAATAGTTAGTAGAAAACAGCAAATCTTCCCAGCCAGGAAACGTAAGCTATGAATAGAAGTAAAAAATGAACAATTATGTTTGCTTCAGTAATATGTCTCTGTAAATAAGTAATTTTGCTAGTTTTGCACCTTATCAGACATTCAGACGATGCAGATCTAGGCGACTAGGTTTGGTGTGACCTTTTGAGAAATTTTAATTCAAGGAGGTAAAAACAAAAGAAAAATACATATGTGCATTTACAAACTTGAAATAAGCGTTCTTCACGAAAAGTTCCTTAAGACGAAGTGCAATTTAAGATACTCTGATCAAGCAGACGTGTTCCTTTCTTGGAAATTTCACATACTTTCCGTTAATATTAAATTTTTGGTGTAAAAGAGTACCCGTTATTCGCACCTTATTTTGCATAGCTGATTATCATAGGTGTCCAACTGATATATGGCAGCATGCTAGCATATGTTTAATTTTAGGAGACATCTTACACGCTAACCAGAGTCTGAGCAGTACTTGCATACGCATTTTTGCTTGGGAGCCTACATTTTGAGGTGTGCAGTTTTTTTCTGAGCTTGTAATATAATAAATCCAAAAATGCTAGTGTTCTGTAAAACTGAATAGCGAGGTATGGTTTTTTTGGATTTTCCGTTCCATGTATTTCATGAAATACAACATTACTCTCTCTCTCGTCTTGTATAATTAGATGCCGGCTGTCTTTTTTGCATTGACCTGCGCATCTGTTCCTACTCTTCATTTTTACAGAGAAAATAACCTAAAACCTACAGGATTCGTATTAACTGTTGTTAAAATCTCTATAAAGATAGCTATTTCTTGCGATCCTTAACTTCCAAATATCATTCGTAAAGTAACATTGTCGCATCTGCATATTTTTGTTTGTCAGCCATTTACCTGTACGTTCTCAAGGTGTTGCATTCTAAGCTACGTGAGTGAGCTGTCATTGTTTAAATTTGCAACCTTTTGCATAATACATTTGTCAGTACAGTTTCAAACCAGAAAACATGATTTTTTGTCTCTCAGGGAGAAAACAAGACTTATTTCCTTAAATGTATGCTCTCATCAAAATCTTAAAAAAGAATACTGATTTCCCATGCAGTTTCATGCATAGGCTTCCAAGTACGATGAAGCCAGTACCCGGAAAGTTTGCAAATTTTAGACGCATATTTTAAAAGTAACAGGAAATTAGTTTTGAGAAAGTTTTTTTCGTTATATTGAGATTTGTTTTGCAACTCTTGGTAATAGTTTCAATGCATTTGGCAGTTTCAATGAGGTCCTTGATGACATTTCAGCACTATGGAGTAAATACTCAGTGATCCTTCCATACGGACTTAAGTTTGAATAAAAAAGCAAGAAGAGCATCGTTACAATCGAATTAACGGGAAAGTTCTTCCGTTAGGGATTGATAGATTTGCGATTTTCCGAAAGCATATTTCCCAAGCATAAAATACGCAGTTCTTAATTATTTAAAAGAAATTTTCAATGCTAAGTTAGTGGCAGGCAAGAAGAGCTGCCCACAAAATGAGCATACAGTGCACTCATGCTCACATAAATTTTCAGGAAATAAATGTTTACTTCAAAATGTATTGCATCTCAGTAGTTTGCACTGTTGCACCTAAAAGTATAGTGTTCAAAGAGCTTTTGCAAACTTGACCAGCGCATCAACGTAAATCAGTCATATATTTGGCCTGCGCAAGGCGCTTGCAATATCACGCAAACTCTTCGTATTTGTCTCTTTAATTATGAGAGAAAGCAAAATCTCTTATCCCACCTAAAAGCATTTTTTCAGTGTTTTATTTTTTCTGCATTCAGAAAACTTGTACAGCTGAAGGTGAGTTACGCGAATGAGCGTGAGGCATACACGTATTTTCTGTGGTGTATGGGGCAATCCTGCGGCAAAGTTTCGGAATACCTTAAATTTGCAACGTGAGCACAAGCAGTGTCAAGGATTATTGTTTTGCGAAAGTTGTTGACTTTTAATTGCCCCACTCATGCTAAAGTGAGGACATAGATGCTCCGTACTTTTGCCTGGTTTTCAATTGGCAAAATACCACTAAGGAATTTCTTCGAAAATTTAAATCCTATGGCAGTATTCATGTGCCATTTACGTATTGTTGGTTGGCCTGCAGTATCCAGGTAGATTAATTTCCCCGTTCCGAGGGAGCCAGTTTGGAATTTTTTCGAGAGTACTAGACAAGTATAACGCTAGTTTTTGGTTTATTTTTGGACACATTTTGAAAATTTTCAGTAAATGTAAAAAGTAAATGTTCCTTTACATTGGGTTTTTAAACATTCATGCTCAGTGAAGAATTTATGTTGTTCATTATAATGCGTCCGGTGAAACCCTTCAATTTTTGTTCTAAAAGATGTAGTCATCATAAAAAGATTTAATCTATTAATGAGAATGTTTTGTCTATATATCCATTTTTAATCCTGAAGCTGACAATGATTTGCCCAACGTACAGTAAGAAGGTGAATATAGATAACATCCACAGGTATTTGAAGCTACCGCAATAACAAAAATAATTTTCCTACAGTCAAAAATGCAGGTATTCTGCTCTGCCATGTACGCGAAATGTTATAGAACCTGTCAGCTACTGACAGTGACGGAATGATATTTGGTCTTAAGTTAAAAATAATTTGACCTGCGCAGTGCAGGAATCAACATGTTGAAGTTACGACGTAAGTATAAGTTTTGTCTGTCAAATACAGTTGTAGCATCCAAAACCTGCGAAGATTACCTGAGAACACCCTCGTATGGTATTGGAAATGGGTTCATCACGTGAGCCAAACCTCTTATCTGTCAAACTTCCCATATTGCCTCAAAGTGAGAAAGTGAAAAGAAAAAAATGAAGCTTTTTGTGTTACCAGAAACTTGACGGAAAAAACGGGCTAGACATGGAAATAGGGATATCTCCCTAGTTCAAGAGGCTGGCACTAATTTCCAGGGCAAATGCGATTAGTTTTGAGGTAAAATTTGCGGTTAAGGATGTGTTTCTGTTAAAGGTGTCTTTCCCGATAGAATTTATGAAATATATTTTAATAAAGTCTGAAGTCAAAAATCACTTAAATGAATATGCGGTCGCAAATATTGAAGTGAACGATTTGCATGACAATCATACGAAAGTCTCAACTAGTTAACCTCCTACTTAGATTTCTTTTTCTCTAAGACTGCATGAATTCCTGCTCCTCAGCAGTTAGAGATTAACAAAACTGGAATTGCCGATACAAACGAAAATGCGAGTCCAAGGAAGTAATTGAGAAGAAGTGGACGCGATCGCTGGGATAAGAGCTTTTTTCGCCTGACCTTTCGGATTCCAACTCAAACCCATGATCAGAGACAATACCAGATAGGAGTAATTCGTACACAGGGTCTTGTAGTAGTTAAAGGATGCAGTTGCTATGCTACTACATGCCTATGTCAAGTAATGGCTCCTCGGTCATCGACGAAGACTGCGCTCTGGTGCGCTAATTGTTTGATGGCCGGTATGAGGGTCATTCTCCGCTGAAATTTCGTTTCCCGTGTTGGAGGGTTCAGTGATGATTGCTTGGCCATTTGGCTCACCGGCACCGGCGTTATAAAATACGTTCGCTTGAGCACGTCTCGGGTGGCAGATTGCTCTAACCACACTGAGTCTTAACACGGAATCTGGGTTTGGAGGAAATTACACTTGTTGATAGAGTGGGGCCTGTAAACCATGATCCAAGCATCTCCCAGTCCATGTGATGATCACCTCTTGCGAGAATTTTGGCTTCATAAAACTTCAATTTGTAGTCAGTTCTCGCTGAATGAGCCAAGACGTGAAAATTTTCGCCATTTGGGTACACTGCTGCCGTGTGTTTGGCAATTGGAGTCCGAAGTCATTTTCCAGTTTCTTCGACGTAGTTGCTTTACCTGCAACTGCACCAGATTGGTATATAGAATGTCAGTAGAAACAGGCCAAAAGGATATCTAAAATATTAAGGAATATAACTTTTCGGTATCGAACTACCATAGGGGTCAATACCTGGATATGCCTGTTGGTAGTTAAAACGGAATAAGAGGAAGTTAGATGGAATATAGAGGCTGGTGGGAGGGCGACAGTTGGGAAGTCGCGTCACGTATTTCGATTAACGTTGCTATGGTTATTTACCTGTTGGAGAGGCTTGGTTAGATTTGAAGAAGGCAGTATGCAATAAGTGAGAACTGTGCTACCTTGCTTTTTGATTTGGATTGGATTTACGTCCTTCGAACAACGTCCCTTAGGCGATATAATTGGGGGTATAAGATGACCCGTGGGGTCCTGGGACGTGCTAGTTTGTGTAGGATGAAATAAGTTGTGTTTCAATTGAGATATTTCTTACACCGACAGTGGGTCCTCTGATCTCGTTACCTGATGCCGAATGGTGACCTCTGGTCTGTGTGCGATTCCAACTCCATGTGATGCGAGAAGATGGTTGATGGCCTCCGACGGCCTCGCAAAGGGTGATAATCGCGTGAGCTGTGAGTTGCTTGAATCATGGTTTACAGGTCTAGTAACAGTCTAATAACAAGTGGAATGACCTCCACAACCCACATTTGGTGTTGAAACTCAGTTTGGTCACAAAAATCAGCCACTCGGGGAGCCCTCAGGCGAATGCATTTTCCAACGCCAGATGACCGAGCTATAATTACGCCAACTCCCAACACGGTGGATGAGATTTCAGCGGACAGCGACCCGTATACCGGCCATGAAGCAATAAGCGCACCAGAGTGCAGTCACCGTCGATGACGGGGCATGCAGTAGCATAGCGACTACATCCTTTAAATGCTACAACTCCCTGTGTACTAATTACATGTATCTTATAGGGTCTCTAATGATGGGTTCGAGTTGATATCCGAAAGGTCAGGCGATATGCCCGAAAATGGATGCGTGTACCAAAACCACTGAAATTCTTGGAAACCACTGCTTTTAAGTTATTCTTGCTCGGGAGCTATTGGGAATATTGTCTGATGCTAAATGTTTATCTCACCCTTCATGAAAGAATCCAAGTTCATGGCAAGTTTGGGGGTATTTTTATTTAACAAGAGTAAATAATATAGTATCTTCCTCTGAGGCAGGAAATTGCCCTGTCTCATGGCAAAAACTGCGCTTGGTTTTGGTGCGTTTATATTTCTAAAATGTAACACAAATGAAAATAAATACAATATATTTTTGTAAGGATGCCTTGTGCGGCCGCCTAACCAGGACATGGGACTATGAACAACCATACCCGTTTAAAATAGGTAGCCTTACCGTAACTTTCAGTTAAAGGTCAATGTACCCACGTTTAACGCTAACTCCAAACCTAACCTAAAACTAAACTGTCTCCTTAATCTTTACCTTAGCCCTACAGTCTACATGACAATCACATTAACCGTTCGTTCAATCATATCCCCTATCCCTAATTTTGACCCCTAATCCCAACATGAAACCTAACCCTTACCTTAATCCCAAACATAATTTCCTTGGAAATTAGCGCAAATCCACGTGCATTTGTGGGCGACTCATATTCTTATGTCCTCTTTTAGGTGGCCATACAAGGCATTCTTTATAGTAACACCCCGGATAAAATTTCGTTCGTTGCCGTAAGCACACAATTACTTAGCCCTGTATCTGCCACGATCTGTGACCTCGTTTGAAGAAACAAAGAAGTCTTGATTGGAATAAAGTAGTTGATAGATGAATAAATTTTTCGAGTAAATTATGCAACCTGCTTTCTTGATAATGTATATTCTCAATACTCAAGGTATTACAAATGCTTCGATTTTTTATTACATCTATTTGCAATATACGAGCTGCCGGCCGCCGCAGTTGATTAATAGACCTAATTATCTCCCTAAAACATTGAAATTCAGGACACTTAGCACAGATAATACTGATAATTTCTACTAAACAATTATTATAATAGCCTCAGTTAGAGTTCTCAGCAGGTGATAACACAAAGACTGCCGCCAAACCGTTATTACGGTACTTACGAATTCGTCAAGGATGAATGTTCGACTAGAAGTACCTCACGTGTAACCCAAAACTCGGAAGACTTGCGATTGGCCAGCGAATGCATTTTTGAAGTATGGTTACCCCACCTCCATATTTCTTCCTGATTTTGTTCCCGATAGTGGATTCAGATAAGAAAATGGAACGTTAGTTTATTCAACTTCTTGTTTCGGTAATTGAGCCAGCTCGACAAAAACACTAAAACTCTCGTCCTTCTAACACAGCAGTCAGGAAGTTTCTAAAATGCGCAAAACTTCTGATGTTCTCTTGTGGCTCGTGTTTTGTCGATGTTATACAGCCTCAAACGATACCTTCCAGTGACAAAATACCACATGGAAAGATAAAAATCAAGTAAATCCATAAACGTTTCGGTTTTAAGCTAAGATTTGGCATTCATTTAATTCTACAGCCTGTTGTGCTCTTAATGCAGCTTAGATATGTGTCCATTAAGCTCTAGAAAGTTTTTATAAGATCTCAAATGAATCCTTTGCAAACCTCCTACTGCTTTTTACGTTGTCCTAAAGGCGGGTTTAAGTAGATTTAAATAAAGCGTTTAGGCAGAAAGCGCACTAGTTTTTTTGCAGTTTGCTCATTCAAACTGGCAAAAAAGGTGAAAGTAAAGAGGAGAAAATGGGTTCTGAGGTAGTTGCATAAATGACTGTTGGGTTACTTAAATTAAAAGTTTAAATTCCTTTTAACAACCTTTTACAAAAAAATATGGCATTTAATTTCAAATGCCTGTTCACCTAGCCTAGCTCGATGGTCATTTGTAAATAATTTAGCAAGAAATACAACTGATGTAGCTCATACATATATAACAAAACTTTTCTAGTGTTTCTAAATGTATGTACCTGGCTTCCCTATTGCAACGCATGCATCGGTATGGGCTTATTTAAACGAGCTGTTTAAATTGCATGTACAGCGCTTGTCCTAATTAACACATCTTTTCATACAAGTGTGTTTACCGGAAGCCAGTCTGGCTTGCTCGTTGCGCTTTCCGAACAAATAATATCCAAAACGTTAACAGATAGCTTACCAAATCACGAATTTTACAAGCATTTCCCAAAGCCAGCACTCTATATACATGTATATGTTTATTTGTAAATTTCGTATTGTAGCACCACCCAGTGTGATTGGAATTCAGACGCATAGCAGGTACACTGATGCAACATCGGCCAACGGCAGTCTGCACGATACTGCTCCCTGTAAAAAGAATCCCAACTGTCAGTGGTTGCACGCTGTGGCCTCCCATCGTCGACGTACTTCAGTTGGCACCTTCCAGCCTCTTTCACCTGTGCCCTTACTCTGCGTCCCTCTGGTTCTGCTCATTTTTCTTTCCACGTAATTTACCTGCCTGTGGCCAAGTCATGCACGCACGCAACCGCTCATCCACAAAAAACCCATTAACGAAAACTGCAAAATTTTATAGTATTTTATTTTTGTAACGTTCACAAGAATTTCAAGCTTGCGCCAACTGTCTCTGCCACTAACAACCCGCCGTTTTTCATCCACCTTTCATCCGGATATCACTTTTCACTTGCAAAAAACAGGTGGTGTGGATGACAGAATCGTGTTCGAGATAAATATGCAGTAATAAAAATGCCTGTAAATGTTTTTTGTTTCTTTTTTGATCGATTTTGGCACTGGGCGGTGTACAATAGTCGACATGGTAGGAATGATGGTATTCGCTGCGTCTTCTTATCTTATGAGGGGGATGCATAATGTTTCTGGTAGCTAAAAGTGTCCTGGAGCAATAGGACATTCTAACCAACGCCTACACAAATCGCGAATGCGAAAGTAGACAAAGACGCGCGTTTCAGTCCGTCTGCAAAGTAGAACATAAACCGTCTGATGAGGAACTCGTCGATCAGAGAATGAAAACTTTACTAGGGGAAACTTGTTCTTGTGGCTAAACGTATGTGGGCAGAGCTTGCTCTTTTCAGAAAGACAGATACGCTTTATCATGAAAGTATCCTGTAAAATTTTCAGCAAAAACGTCTTTATTCATTGGGGGATAAAATTGGTATACAAAAGAAATAGCAATGGACAAAAACAGACAGTATCTAGTAAGCGAAATCTGCAACTGTTGGTGTCATGAATGATTGTCCTTGAATGCGTCACGAAATTGCGCCAGATGTTCTCAAAAACGGTGCAGATATTGTTTGCAAATAACATTCTTACTGTATTACATATTAATAAAGAGTGGTAAATAACAGTATCTAATGAGAAAATTGGCTAGTCGATGTATTTAAAAGTTCGCATGTACATGGAGGAGAACAACTGGCAGTCAAATTAAAAAGCCCGCTTTCTGAAAAGTTCTTGAATGCAATCAAAATAGTATATGCTAGTTGTTAGTCGGGGTTCAGTAAAAAGACCGCATTTGATTATTCAAGTAAAAAAATGCTTGACATGACAAGTTGTTGTTCACAAAAAGATTGGTTTTACTCCCGGTTCCTGAATCTGGTCAGCAGAATTGAAATTCGTATTATGACGATGGTATACATGTGGAAAATAATCCTTACATATTGCATTCAAAAATATGTTGGAGAATGTATTCTCGGATGGAAATTTGAATGGGTTTGGTATTACGCAATGTACGCCAAATCAAAATAGTTTTAGTAAAGTTTTCATAGTAAACTACCAGAAAATATATACGTAAAATAATAAAATAAATTGATCTGCAATACTATGAAAGTTACTCTGTACATATCGATTTGCGGAATTTTGACGGACTGACTTCCCGTTGATCAGTATTAGTTACTGTACCACATAAAAAGCGTTGACCCAAATGCAGATTATTATTTTAGAGCACTTAAACGTTGTGTATTTTAATTATTCATCTAACGTGGGGCGAAGGCTTTTTTTCGCCTGTGTGGTTTGTCTATAGGTAAAGATTTGGGTGGAAACGTACATTGTTTTGTACCCATGTAGTATTGCTTTCTCTCTCGACCATATTTGTCAATCCGAGCGTGTATTTCACAAAAAAGTTTAATTAGGGGACAACAAATAAACAAAACAATCCTGGCTAGCCCAAAAATTGTGCTTTTGGTCCGCATGTGAGAGATGAGGCTGTATGCCAATATACCCTTTATTTTCACGAACAAAACACTAGTACATTCATTTTTACCATCCCTTATTTTTACGTCTACGTGGTCATATGCCCATATAGTAAATTCAACTTGCTCAGTATATTTTTTTGAATATGCAATGCTTAAATAGAATAGGTGCGACATCCACAAGTGAAAAAAAACGGGGTTATATATCCTCGGAGTATTTGGTGAAATTCGAAAGCGGGGAAGTCTGCTTGTAATGGTCAATTGTTGGTCAAGCGCAAAAATTGCCTCGAATTCTCGAGCGAACATGTCGAAACATAAGAAAGCATGACCCGCTTCACTGTTTACCATAATTTATATAACCATGATGCTTTGGCGAGATTTACCCTTGATCGTTCTTATGAATTTTAATTGGATAATTTGTTTGCACGGACCCGTTGACTGTTCTTCTGCTAATCGAATTTATGCACTGACACGAATGTTATAGCTTTCGATATTTCTATTATCCTTAGCACCTTTTTTGCAATGCCTCTTTCGTTTTTTCATTTAACTATAAGTTTTGTTCAACGTCTTGGGGTCATTTTCCGAGTAAGTAGAGATGTTTTTTTCAATTATCGCGCATTTGTTTGAGTGCTCTAAAATGTTGTAAATTCTAATATTCATTCTTCCAAACATCTTTATTTTGGTGGTTTTGCACACAGATGTTTTAACGTTCCATCAACTTAATTCTGCTTGATTCAATGGGGAAAATCAGTCAATTTTGCTGAAAAAACAGTAGTGGAAAGTTCGGTATTTGCAAAGAAGGAGACATGGTCACTGAAACAAGAGCTTTTTCAGCCTGGCGTTTTGGATTCTCTCTCAAAGCCATCATAAGAGACAGTCCCACAGAAGGGTTCTGTATTTACTTGAAATTGAGGGAGCATCTGCCAAATTGGAAAAGCAAGGAAGGATGAAGAAAGATGACCAACTCAACATATCCCCGGTTACCGGCTAACAGACGATATTTTTTACCGTAGTCAAACCGTTCAAATTGAAATAATGTTTCTTATTGTTCCAATGGTACGCTCAAGGGCAGACAAAATTTACAAATACGTCAAATGTGCTCCCGATTGGATGCAAATTTTCCTCAGAAAGTCCTCACTTTTAGAAAGCAGATTCCTTGGATAGTTTTCATATGATGGTTTACCTTCTTTATCGTTTTCCAACGCATTTTAGGAGAGAAAGGTTAAACCTCATAGTCTACTTTACAATTTATTGAATGCTACTAAAACTTTCAGACTGCTAGCAAAAAATCCATTTTGTCCTTGGATATCAATTATTTTGACTATCCTTGTATAGTTCTAGACTCAATACTATAAGTAAAAATGAATGATGTGATAACCATTTAAAATTCAAAATATTTTCAAATGGTTAAAGAGGTACCATTTTATGGCTCACTGTGGTCGTGTCCCCTAGATACAATGGGGTTTTGTGTACGGAATTTTACTTTTCGGATGTGGTGGGCCAGATTTTAGCCCGTTGGCATTCTTGCTGCATTTCACGCGTAAAATCATATAGTTTAAAATTGAGGTATTTTATGAAGAAAGTATTTCTTTATTTCCGATAACAATCTGCTTATTGGCGTTTCGACAACCTGGTTTACTGAGACATTATTGCAGAATTTTATATTTACTTGAAAAACGTTTCCAACTAAGGCAGTGATCTTTTTTATAAAACTATGCCAAAATGGGAAAAAAGGTATGCAAAGGACACAAGTACAGAAATTTACCCAAAAAACGCGTTAGTTTCCGCTAACAAATGTATACTTTCGAAAAATAAAATAATTACAAAAAGCGCTGTGTGTGTAAATATGTTTAAAAAAAGCGCAATTTTTAAGCGCTTGTTTAGTATTTTGTATTCGGTTTCTAAATAAAACTCCGTATATTTTTTCATTGAAGATGCATACAAAACTGAACCGATTGCAGATAAGGAGAGGCAACATTGGTTAATTTACTACAGACTAGTTCTCTCTAGCATTTGAATTTATGATCAGTTTTTGGCATTTGACCTTTTGGCATTGGAGAGAGTGATTAAAAGTCAACACCAGCAGCCACACATTAAACTTTTTTAATGAAACATTTGTCACCCTAAAATTGACACGTTTTTTTCAGTTTTAATTGCTAGCAAAATTATTGTACCTTGGCCAGGCCTCCTTTACTTCTTTAAAAATATGACCTTGCCTCAGATCCATTTGAAACTTATTCCAATTCGTTAATCCTTGTGCATCTATTTAACGAAATTCGATAGATTTTCTATCTCAGGGAATGTCCAATGCATTTCAGAAAGGTGAATCTGTTCGATAAAATTGCTATTACTTTCTGTGCAACCTAATTTCAAGACATTTTTGTAATGGCTAGATGCCGGTTTTTCAGCGAGCTTTTGTATGATCACCTGCAAACATACTACTACGTAATAATGACCAGAAAAACATTGTACACATATTTCTCATTGATTTTCAATGCTCATATAAATCAAGGTATATTTTATAGAAAACATGCACCAAAATCATTATTCTTGTACTCAATTTGTAGTAATTTATGTCTTGCTCAAATTTTAAGCTTAATGAAAGGCTATCTTTTGAGTTTAAGAAACTTGCTATATTACCGAATAATATGGAACCCTATCGGTCGTCCATTTGCATTCAAGGTTTCCAAAATACATGCGTATACATTCTCTTTTGAGGATAAATTAATAAAATGTGCATGCAATTTCCGGAAGGGATGTGGATAATCATGTATTTTTCGTGGAAACTATAAATAAATTGATGGAATGATGTGTTAGGAATGAAAATTACACAGTTTTAAAAAATATCATAATTATAAACTCTTTTAAAAGCAAGAGACTCATTTTCTTCAAGTGTAACATTAAACGATGACCTAATTATTTAATAAATGAGGGACAGAAAGATAACTCTGTACCAGTTTACAATAAAATATATGTTACTTTATAACGCTTTTCAAAATCCAGAAGAAAAATGCAAAATATACAATAGCAATTTTTCAATTATGTCTTGCAGATAGTCAAAAAGCAAATTGATCGAAAGCTGACACTCGATCGTGACTGATATATCTTGAGATTATGCTACACGAAAAACATTATTATAACTGTACTTACTTAATTTGTTTTAATCGAACAAATATTTCAGAAGTACGCTTGAGATTTAATGAGACACGAAAAATACAGTATGACTAAATTTCTATAATTATTACAAATCTGTGAAAAAAGGAGAATATATTTTAGGCCTTCATATATTTCGAGCACAATTTACTCCACGGTTCAAATGTCTTGGGATTATGTTACACGCTGAGCATTAGTTTCAAAAAACGTGAACAATTTTCCACTTGAAATCATTTCAAGCATTTGATTTTTTTAGTTTCTGAGCCGAAGTTCGAACACTTGTGAGGTACTGTAAGAAAATATTCTATTACTACACATAAAACTGGTCATTGTAGTCCTTCTAACTCAAATGATCCCAATTCTTGAATATAGTGCAGTTTGGACCCTACATTTCTAGATGATTACATGCGAAGAAAAAACTACGTAACCAACTATTTTGGATTCATACCTGTCTGCAAACTGAACCTCCAGACTGGTCTGAGGTCTCGATGTTTTATCCTCTTTGTTGAACTGAGTTTGCATTCAGTATTGCCGCATGTTCACTCATACGGTTTTTTGTCAAAAGTGTACGAGTAATATAATACTAATTTTATTCAATGGGCCTTAGTGCAGATTAACATTTAGACAGGGGAAGATAAGGAGCGTTCACCTGAAGAGGTTTATTTTTGGTCTGTGGTTTCGAGCAGTTTTTTGTCTACCCACCTTCAGAGACGGGGTGACGGCGGTGGGAATGAAACAAGACAAAGTGAGAGGCAAGCCAACGCGCACAACAGGAGTTGGCAGCAGTGAAGACACAAGTGGGATGCAGCGCACAGTCAGTAATGACCGTCTAGGAGAAATGCAAGGAGTGCTATATAACGCGAGATCAGAAAATGACTCTCCAGCAATGTCGGACAAATAATAAACCTCTCCCGGTGAACGCGCATTCTTCTTTGAACTAACCAACTGCGAATTGCATTTTCTCTATCATTAATAAACTATTTAGCTAAGATTATGTTCCATTATTTACCACACTGATAGTACATGTGCTACGGTTTGGGCTCATCAGTGAGGTTCCTCGAGGCCTATGACTTTGTTCTCACATGCAATCGACAGCTAATAAGTGAAAGACGTGCATTTCTGTCATTTTTGAATTTACACATTAAGCCCGCACATTTGGATTCCTCTTCGCGGTGTGAATACCTGCTAAATCAGAAGTCTGGAGGTGTTGAAGTAGATATGAATTCTTTGCACGGTAAAACTTGATTATATTCACACCAATCAAAAATAATTTAAGACTTTTGTTTTAGGTTTCATGAGATAGGACGTGTTTTGCATATCATAACTGCTGATAAACTGAAATTTTCTGTTATGGTGTGTTATTACACATTAACCACAACGGTGTGAATACGCAAAAACGCTTAAGGAAATGAACAAAATCACCTGGTGTTTCTAAAGTCAGCGAACTCACCGTGATGCGGCATCTTAAACACAACCAGTTGCCTGCTGCTGAACAACGAGCTCACAGCATGTCCGATTAAACCCTAAAAGTCAACCACCTGGAGTGAACGTATCTTCTCAATTGGGGGGTCAAGAATGGTATTTTGGCATTGCTTTGGTCACCCACAGCCTGTATGGACATTTAGGTCTGCCATGAACTAGGTAGAGTTGTGTTCATATTAACTACACTCTCTACACGTAATTGTGATAAATTTCCCAACAGAACGTACAGTATGTTTGTGGCACATACATCAAGGGTATCTCTGCAATTATACAAAGTTATTTCTAATCTTTATGATTGCTAACCAGGAGGAAATTCCTTTTTTCAGCATTCCTTATTCTGAGCAACTCAGGTCGAAATTCCATGGTTCATGAATGTACCATTGGTCTGAAGGTGAGCGTATGCAAGAACACCCACCAAGATGAAGACCGTTTTAAAAAAGGGAGAATATTTGGGCTAGTTGGCAGGTCTGCGGTTTGGCTAACGTTAATGATGGCATTCCTAGGCTTCATGAGCCATGTGGGCTTTATGGGTAGCAACAGTATAAAGGTTACTTCTTATACAACCACAGTAAAACCAGCAAAGCCAACCATTTCAGTTTACACCAGAACAAGAGTGCACAAAGTTCATCTCGGTAGGAGGAGCAGGAACAAGTGATCAGGCCACGAAAGTGATCAAGTTCACATCAGCGCTCCCGTACCCAAAACAATTAAACCAAATAAAACACAAGACATAAAATATCACTATGGTTAAATGGAATATAGAAATTGAGTATAGAAAAACACGGGGAACCTCTTTGTAGGGGATTTATTCCTCAACCCCACACTTTAAACATCGTACACGGAACTTCCTAAAGTTTTAAGTCAGCAGAGTTTATTTGCTTATCTGTCTTCAGAACGCTTGACAATTCTAAAACTCCAATTAGTTGGGGCCAGTGAAAAAAATCCTATACTTTGCTTATTTTTGCGTATGAGCTTGAATTACTACACTGATTAGTAGTTGCTGATGTACTTGAAATGGCCTAGCGAAACTCAAAAACGCACACAGTGCCACTTTCCAGATGGTACACCTTATAAATAAATTTCATCAATTATGCATCCTCAATTGGATATTATGTACTCCTTAGTGGTCTTTCTATAAGAGGAGGACACACTGACCAAGACAAGGGAGAGGATGAAGACCATTTCTAGGCTACTGGCTGTGGTCGGCTATTCATCCCCAAAATCGGCCCTATTATTATGCCTTAAGAAAAATATTATTTTAAAAACTTCTTTTATAGGCTTATATCGCTTTCATTTTCTTGCATGAATTTCTTGGTAAGCCCAGTGTGATTTCCATATCGTTTAAACAGAAAAAATATCAAACATTGTTAATTGGCTTGTGCTACTCATTAATGTGCAGTGATAGATCGTCCTACGTCCACAAAGGAGAACCAAAATTTATATGGGCTCTATCTGAACCGATTTCAACTGTAAATTGTTGGTTTGCGGGAAGCAAGGTTATGGCAGCTAGTCGCTCAATTTTGATCCAAACAAGCGTTGCTCCCATATCTCACCAGCGTGCTTTTGAGGCTGCTATGCGTTCTCTCCACATTATGTTGGTCCATATTCAAAAGAAAATTCGGCAGTTTCGGAGAAAGCTGCATTAATTGCCGGCAAAAAGACCTAACTTAAGATCTGCATGATAAGACATTTTTTTAAAAAAATACAGTGGCGTTTAAAAATGGCTTATTTGTGCTCTATTGATGTCAATAAAATAATGGAATGGTGTTTCTCACGGCAGGCATTTTGTGGTAGTTCATCTGGTTTTGTTCATACATTATTCGCAGGCGGTTTATTTCATTTCGAACCTCCATTAGCTGTTCTTTCATTGTTGGATTGTGTGTCTAAAAACTCCAGAAAATTAATATATCAGAGGAGCATATTCATCAAGGTCAACTTCAGTCAGATATTTCCCCGATTAACTATCTAACCTGCAAAGACGTTATACCGTTCTTCCGACATAGGTACTAGCTAAAAGCTAAATCAGGGGTTTCACCAAATTTTCTGCTGCTGAGTGAAATTTCTGGTCTGGCCCTACAAAGTAATGTCCCGGTTACTTATCTCCATGTCGGTTAATAATTTGGCACTTATTTCCTGACGTTCTGTTGTAATGGAACGTGAAACATTGTTCAGCATCTCATACTAGATTGTCAGAAAGTTATATCTTGTAAGCTTTTTGCATCCCATGTGAGAGAATCTTCTAGTTTAGAATACAGTTGTTGCAATATGTCTTCATCTAGGCACGCCCCTGTTTTTTGTATCTGTCTTACAAAAGAAAAGCTTTGTGGGCTCCTTGAACTTTAAATGCATGACTGTTAAGAAAGCCAACACTTTCAGTAGAGGTAAAATTCGAGGAACACGCAGTTTCTTGCAAAATATATATAATGTATCAATTAATACCTGAATTTTTAGCAGTATGACGCAAAAGTCAATGCAAAAATACACGCAAATCAAGCAATATTATTTGCCGGATTAATGTAAACGTCGCAGAAGCAGGCAACTAAACAGCTGTTTTCAGCAACAGAAAAAGAGCCGTTTACTAGAGTGTATTTGTGCTCGGTGGCCTCAATGGATTGTTTCAGATATCTTAATTCCGAAACTGGTACGTTTTGCGTACAGCATTTACAAGAGATTACGCGGATTGTATGTGCATTTAGCCTAGTGCATGAATATTCAGTTCCAACCATAAGTGCTACCTGAACTTTGGTGAATGTTGATCGGTCTCACCGTCGTTCTCGTTGACCATGGCCTCAAAATATCACACTCACACACACACACACACACACGACAGTTCGACCGTCGTAGTCCGACGATGTCCACCGTATGCTCATGGGAAAGTTGAGCAGGGACGGTGACTTGCGCTTGATTTAGTTTAAAGTGATAGTAGACTTGCGCTGCATCTACCGCACTCTCTCCTCCTCCCTCACCTGAGCCCGGTGTCATGAGAGTAAGGAGTAAGTCCTAGCCGCCCCTCGGCGTGCCACCACACCTCCATGTTCGGCATTTGTTATGGGAGCGCAACCCGAATAACGCCTGTCGTGCCCTAATGTGGCCCCCGTGTTGGTCCAACGCATCTACCACGTGGCCCGTTTAGGGGGCCCATACACACACACACACCTTGACTGCCACCAGTCAGATAGGCTCGCAAAGCCATGTGACAATAATTCAGGCAGATATTCCCCCTTACCTGTGTTAAGGGATATTTTTAGTAAACTTGAAAGTCTAAGAATTTTGCCAAAGTCTTTACTCGGAGACGGACTAGTTCAAACGGGTGCAAGAATATCAACGCATTGAAAAAAAGTATTTTTTATGATTATCTTAAATTTATCCCAGAGAAACCCATATGGCACGCCGATATAACTTGCTAAGTGGTTAGTTTACCCTAGAACAGGCCACGCGGTATATGCACCGGATCAACACGGGTGTCAGATCATGGCATGGCACGCAATATTCGGACTGGAAGGTATTAACACACCTTGGTTTGGGTTTACCCAACATCATCAACCGGCACCCGATCCCGTCTCCGGTCATCATGACTGTGTTTCGACATTGATCCATGTGGAGGAGGCAGGAGAGAGTGCAGTTTATGCGGCGCAAGTCTACTGTCACTTTAAAATAATTCAAGCGTAAGTCACCATACCTGCGCTAACCTTGCTGCAGGACGCACGGCGGACGTCATCGAAATCGACGGTCGGACTGTTGGTTGGCTGACATCTAGGTTTCCAGCATATTCTTTGGCGTGCGACCAACATCTCTATCCAGAACACAAATAACCTTAACACTGGAGTGGCGTCTTATCTACGCGACTTGCGTTTACACATTTGAGGTCAAGTTGTACCTCCAAATGGTAAATTGATTTTTGTTCATCCATCTTTGCACTTTCCAACTGCTTTTTTTGAGCCATTCATCTTTACGGCAATAGATGATGACTGGCCTCTTCAGATGAGCGATAAATTCACTTAGTTTCATCATCTTTCAAGGGAGTATTAAATCAGTTTTGTGAAAACCAATGCATAGTTTTTCATTGATGCTGGATTTCTACCAGATTCCCATAGATGTTTTACCAAAAAACATGTATGAAGGTACCATTTCTTGAACTCCTTTGTAGTAAACGGGATATTCTGCACTTTGTTAATCTATAGAAGCGCATGCTGGGCTTATACTGCTTGATACGCAATATAAAAATCCAGTTTCACTTATTTGTTCTAATTTAAATTACATTGCAGAACTTCAGTTAAAATTTCACCGGACAAGTCACCAATCGTTAGGAGCAACGAAAGTGCAAAACTCAATCATGGAGAGAGAAGTACATTTTCATCAAAAACTTTTGCATGTGAAGAGGCAGCAACTGACGTTCTTTCATTATGTGGCACTTTTAAAATGATGAAGGTATTGAATCCTCGCCATAGGCGTTTTTAGAAAGAGTGAGGTTGTGGAAACAAGGCGCACTTGCGAAAATAACCTAGGAGTCTGGGGCCCTAATCCGGCAAGATACGGGAACACGAATATCTCCAATTCCTGTAATAGAAGGGTGCCTGCACGGAATACCACGATAAATTAATAATATCGAGTCACAATCTTAGCCCTAACCCCACAGTACTTGGGTTACCTCAGGAAATTTGTACATCAATTTGAAAATGGGCCTTTGATTAGAAAAGATAATTTCATTTGACTTGCAAGTTTAATAATCGTGCAGCATAATAAACAGATATTTCCGTCATATCTGAACGCCGGCTTTTAAATAAGTTTCTTTCAAGCCGCCTGGAAGACCTACTCATGGAAAAAATCAGACCACTTTCATAGTGATACTTTTTCTAATCAGGTTTCAAAGCCTTTACAACACGAAATATATTTTCTTGAAAACGCATAAAAGTATTCTTTCTAGCAATTATTTTGTAGAAATTTAAGTCCTTTCAAAGGCTATACTTAAATCAAGCCTGATTGTTTGCTTTTACGACGTTTTCAACTCCCACAAAACTTTTAACCCCTCCTGCTTTTGCACAAGCATGATGGCTTACAAACTGTGAACTCTATATTTCCCAATTAAAAGAAAAAGTATACTATTCTACACGCTACTAAAAAGCGTCATATAGGGTTCATAAAATTTTGTGGTGCGTATGTACCATGTTTTACACTTCACAAGCAGTACCGACAAATAGGCGGATAAGATGCTTAAATAAATGGGTACTTTACTGTCTTAAAAATCGCATAATTCGAAACTTTCGTAAAACTGAAAACCACATTTGTTTTAAGTATCAAATTCGCTACAAGATAATTACAGGAATATTTATATGCATGTTTTCTATAACATAAATTTGAATTTATAATAGCATCCAAAATAAATTTGAAA
The DNA here is from genome assembly GCA_017591395.1 of Schistocephalus solidus. Taxonomy (NCBI): domain Eukaryota; kingdom Metazoa; phylum Platyhelminthes; class Cestoda; order Diphyllobothriidea; family Diphyllobothriidae; genus Schistocephalus; species Schistocephalus solidus. Next base: position 24,880 of record WEDG01006488.1, read on the forward strand.
CTTCATAACATTTAAGTGGTCGATTTTTGTAGGTGGTCAGAAGAAAAAGTCGTTCAAAAGCCAGGTAATGTCATTATGCCTCGCACATTTACCTTATCCTTAAGCCTAAAGTGAACTCGCATGTCTCCGGCAAGTAGCGCAAGACCTCAGGAATAAAGGCAACGGGTTGAACTCGGTATTTCCTAAAATCTTTTTTCATCCGCATATTGCTTAATACAGCATACATGACTTGCGAAGAAACGTTCTGCCTATATCGTCTTGCTTATTTCGACTTCTTTATACGTTTTTTGAAATAAACCATCGTAAACCCCTGACAGAACGCGTTAAACTGAACTTTGTGACTGCCTTAAATTGAAAGATGCCTTGAAGGCACTATATGCCACGTAAATCTTTTAAACCCTATTTATTATTCAAAATTGTACGTCATTATTGCGCTCAGTGTCGATGCGAGCTGCATATAACACTTACTAGATAACCAAAGGCACATCTTTCAGTGATTATTTCTGCTCTGAACCATATTATGAAGTACCTCCCGAGGACTATCGGTGATACTGGGATGCAAACTTTGAGCCAATATGGCCATTAAGACAGCAGTCTACCAATTCCCTCACAAAACGCTGTACCGCAAGCCATGTGCTCATTTATCGGCGCCCTAGTAAACCTAAGGGGTTTTAAATATCGCATGCCTCCCTGGTGTTTCTTTCTTACGCTGTCAATTTTTTATCTAGATCATTTCCCAGGTAATCGACATCGCTAACACACAAAATAGGCATGAGGGTGCTAGGTGGCTTTTATTTCATTGCTGACAAGGTCAGTCATTGTACTGACCTTGATGCAACCAATGAGGAGAAAAGAGTACACATTAAAGTAACTGCCAGCACATTCATAGACAACCCTTGCCTCAGTAACCAACGTTAAACCAGTGACCTTCAGTTGCCTTTCGCTCCGCTTTTTTCTCTAATAACGTTGCAGACCTCCATTTATCTCCCAAACTATTTGCAAAGCTACTCTGTCTCGCACATAGTGGAAGGAGAATCCCGGCTTTGCTTCTAAATTTCTCCGAGGATTGATCGTTATTGACACTTCAAAAATGCAGGATAAAGATATCTTCTCTGGGCACCTCCTCCATATCTGGTGGAGAATCCTGATTAAGCGTGCCAAGGTTCATGCAACAGCTCTGACAACTCACGCACCAACTGACAGAAACCAAAAGGTATGCGCAAAAAACTCATTTTCAGAGAAAATTTCAAGATTCAAAAACACGGAAATGTGTGTTAAATAAAGTAACTTAATAGGCGATTAACAGTGTAAGAAAACATTAAACAACAGACCAAAATGCAAACTATATGCACTGAAATTTAAATGTGACGTTTTGGATAAGCTCTGGATCGCCAGGCAGGATACCGGCTGCATTGTTTGGATATGGGAATTATCGGTATGTGGCAGATATTGAATGGTGTCACAAAGATTGATCTAAGGTTAATGGTGGGTTAATTGGACCGAAACATTGAAACAACATGTTGGAGGACATGGGGTACCAGACCTGAAATCTATGAAAAAAAGAAGGCGTACGAAAAACGTGCTGTGCTATGATGGTTTGCAGATAAGCACACATAAACTTCCTCTTTTCGATAAGATAAAAATTTCAATTTCTCATGTGCGTTTGGTTACCAAAAGTGCATGATATTTTTATGCAGCAATCATAAAGTGCAGCTTACCTGTTTCTTTTGGGATCAGTTGCGTAATATCTAGCTGATTGTGGTTCACACTCTGTTATTGCAATCGCCATATGTATAAGGATCCTGTAAGTATCAAATAAATAATAAACTGAGTTAGTATGGCCTGTTTTTCGTTAAATACTTACTATAAGAGGAACATAAAAGAGGAAATACAGTTGACAAAGAAAATGTAGGCAATTTTGTGGTTACTTCCGAAACATTTGTTAACAGCCGGCAAGTGCCAGCGTCCAGAAAGGATAACTTCCACGGATCCATCAGTCAGGATGTTTGAAATCGAATGCAGACGCCTATTACCTTCTGTCTTGTCTGATTATGAGGACTGTAACTTTGGCTTCTAGATATGTAAGAAGAGTTTTTTCGATTCTTCTTGCAAAGTTCGATGTTCCCTTCCGGTAAAAGGCTTGTAAGCTGGATATAATATTTTTATATCAATAAATTTCAGTCTGTACCAAAACAATTTACCTTTTTAAAAAATTAACAGTACTTGAAAAATAAACTGCGTGGGAAAAAAACCTTTCGTCGTAATAAATAAGTCCGATAAATGAAATCTGCAATCACAAAATACATGCCATTGACCATTTATATTTTCTGAACTAAGTTTCATTTAAGCCACTTATCCCAAAATCTATACACACTCATGCCGTACAAAAGAGCCGATATGAGGAAAAATGACTTTATCCTTCAAAATACACGAGTTGTGTCTGTGAGTTTTCCAATTTTCATTTAATTTTAAGACGGTGCGGAGTCAACAACTTGAAACGTCACGAGTAAAATTTGATCTTTAACCAAGAACCATCCTTTTTATCATACATGCATGCTGATAACTGGGTACCGAAAAAGACCTGGCAGACCGTGATGGTCATTGCTGACTTAATAGCCGTCGAAAGTCAAGCTTAGCCTAGGCAGAATGGACGAGCACCTTCCGTAATAACCTAAGCGGTGATTATCCATCTACAAATATATAGAATTCATACTACTAGTAGTACTTTGTGTTTTTTGAGTGGGCATTAGCTGGTTATTCCATATTTTTATTGTCTTTGGCTCAAATTTTCATGGAAGTTTCGGGTCTGACTCTGAAGGTCATGTCCCGGTCACTTAACTCTATGACCTGTACTTAATAATTTTGGAACTCATTACCTTGATTATTCCTTGGAGCTCACACAAGAAAACGCTTAGAGGACGCTAGGAAACCCACTGAGAAGCCGAAATCCTCGCCGCTGTGTCATGCAACAGAAGAAACATCGGCGAAACACGTAACTAGGCTTTTAGTTAGTACCTATGTCGGGAGTACGGCACAACGTCTTTACCATATACGTGTGTTTATGCGTATTTTTGATAGGATAAACGGTTTCAAAAAATTATTATTTGGGAAAGTGATGTGACATTATGAAAAAGTGTTTTGTTTATTTCAATTATTGAGCCACATCCTGAACTCAGGTGAAATTCTGCGCAGTTGAGAAAGCAACGACAGCATTTTGACCCGTAAATTAATTTCAGTCAGATATGTTGCGTAACCCAACTTTCAAAATAAGTTACACCCGCCAACTCTCCAGTAACCCGTTTTGATATAAAAGTTTCGCAAGGGAGAAACGATGCAAAACGTCGCAGCAAACGATTCGAAAGGGCTTAAATTAATGCAGACATTTGGGGAAAACCTTACCACCTACTACAAGTAGCCGTTCGTAAATATAAATTATTATCGCACATTTTTGCGTAAAAAACTCTCCGATTTGTTTGGGTGGGCCAGTCCGCAGTACCTTCACCATATAGACCAGAATTCCAGCGTCTAAGGGGAAAACGGGTATGCTAGCCTTGTACACAAGCCAGGTCTGTGGGCGTCAGTCACAAATTACTGAGATGGTAATCAGGGACGGTAGCATAAACTCGCATTCACAGAAAACTCAGCAGAGGGGAAGAGAGGGCGTGAGATAGCGTATTTGTCCATTACTTGATGCCTCACGGTGGGCACATTTTCCCTCCCATGTTGTGCTGTTCAGAATTTGTTGAGCTCAACTTTTTGGTATAGGTAAAAATATATATCCCGGGAAGGTATTGTGGGCGAAGATAAGGAATAGAAAACCGACTACGTCTTCCAAGTATGCTCAACCCCCAAAACAAATACGGATTCCACATAATCGTCATTTGTCTAAACACCGGAATATCCTTGCTTTGGATACCCATCTGTAGTATCTATCTTCTGCGGAATGGTAACGAACCTTATATGTATGCTTTTACAAAGAACACTAGTTCATTTTTATTAAAATGATTGAATGAATCAATCTTTGTCTTAGTACTTGAAAATGTATAGTAGTACGAGGAAAGCAAGTGTGGTAATTAATTTAATTTGTGTCAGGCCTATACGGCTGCATACGCTTCACGTGTCCAAAATGTCTATAACGTGTCGCCGTTGAAAGCAATTCCTTGCATTTACTTGCCTTAAACGCCTACGCTGTAGTGAATCATGGGCAACAATTTTTCGAAATGTTTAACTCAGCTTCGATAAGTTGTCTACTTTTAAAGTGATGGGTTCAAGCTAAGAAGGATTTCAAATGTACATGATTATTCTATTCAAAAATCGATGACCTCCAAATGTAAGTCCACGGGTGTCGGATGAAGATCTCTAGCTTATAAGTGAACACAAGCATTTTAAAATTTCACTAATCTTAAGCTGTCGAACAGAGGTTAGCGGAAAGTATTCTCCAGCCAATTACCATGCACTGAAAGAAGTGCTCGCGTTACATAATTTTGAAATAAAGAACCGGGTGAAATCAACGTGATACTTATTGAAAAGTATTTTGAAATCGAACTGATGATAGCTGGGAGCCCAAATTTCTCATCGTAGCCCACGTGAAATTACTATTAATGGGACTCTTTGGGAGAGTCCGGTGTTACATGACGCCTAGGTTCTCCAACGATGTGTCTTTTTTACTACATATCGCCAAGTTTAAATGGACCAACTATGAGACTGTCCTCTGAACAGGTATTCTGAGAGTACTCAGAATCTTTACCTTCGGTTCGATTGAGTAATTCTTAGATATACCAACGAGGTTGCTGTTCGATTGCCAGCTTGAGGGTTCCTAACGCAGATATTATCTACGAGAGGAAGGTGAGAGAGTGCAGAGTTAGGTAACTTATCGAAGCTCAGGACCTATATGCCCGGTACGTCCGTGGCATGCGCGCTATGATAAGATAAGAGATGGAATTGTATGGTGTTTGCAGGCGAAAAACCAATCGCGCACAATAGTTGATGGACGGGGGATGAGCTTAGCAATTTTCACTGATGCTTCATACGAGGATTATAAAAAGAATCGGTAGAACACTGAGGCAGGGCACGAATCGGAAGACGGCATGAAGATAATAGTGCGTAAAGTTCCAGTGTTTGAGGCTGTGCAGCCAAAAAAACTCAACATTGCTTGGCCGCCAATGCACGAAGAAGATGCTCTTCGGGGCAGCTTTACGAAATGAAGTGATACACAGGCATGGTTGATTTGAAATGTCTCATCATTAGAACATAAAAACGGTCGATCAAATATGATGGACATCAAAAGCCGTTTCGTCCACCTAACGTGCATTGGATATGTGAGTAACTAATCATTGAAACACAAAATGACTGCAGCCTTTTGCTGGATATTACTGTTCACTCCGGTTTAAAATGTGATTCACAAGCTATAAATCCTTTGCCTTGGAAGAAATGAATATCAACCATGGCAGACTTCTTACAGGAAGGCCTAAAACTTCAGCCTTTTCCTAGGAAACAACATCTAGCAGTCAGGTGACACGCCCTCACTGCAAGAACTGCAAACCCTCCACCAACCAGGCTGACAAAAGGTGAGACCAGAAACGTCTCATGCTACCTCCTGACGCCTGAACTAGGTGCCGACAGTCCCAACCGAATATCCGTCCTTCGCTCTGACAATTAAATTTGGAGGCTGTGGTAGCCAAAGCAATGCAAATTAAAAATCCTGCTGTCTAAGCGTCGAACTTACTGTTATCAAGAACATATACAAACTGGTCCACCGCAAGCTCCCCCGCGGCCTCCGACTCTTTCCGCTCCCATGCCAGCTAACTCTTATTAATGATCACATTAAGACGCAACTCTTCTCAATTCCCTGAGCATTTGAGCTCTAGAAAATTGAAGCGTTCACCTAGCATCTTTCAAACCAAGAACATCAATTCTGGTGGTTAGCCGCTCACCCAACATTTCGACCGTCGTAGTCCGACGATATCCACAGTATTCTCCATGGGAAAGTGGAGCAGGGACGGTGACTTGCGCGTGATTTAGTTTATAGTGATAGTAGACCTGCGCTGCATCTACCGCACTCTCTTCTCCTCCCCCACCTAAGCCCGGTGTCAAGACAGAGTTAAGAAGAACAGAGGCGGGAGAGGACGCAGGTGGCTGGCGCGGCTGGGTCCCCTAAGTCCTAGCCAACCCTAGGCGTGCCACCAAACCTCCCATGTTCGGCATTTGTTAGGGGAGCGCAACCCGAAGAACACATGCCGTGCCCTGATGTGGCCCCAGTTTTGGTCCATGGCATCTATCACGTGGCCCGTTTAGAAGCAACTAAAATGCCGCGCGGGACAGGATCGAACCGGGGACCTTAACCTTACAAGACCGACGCACACCTGACTGCGCGCTCACCCATGGCATTTCGACCGTCGATTTCGACGAGGTCCACAATATGCTCCACACCAGGTGGTGCAGGGACGGTGACTTGCGCGTGAATTAGTTTTAAGTGATAGTAGCCTTGCGCTGCAGCTACCGCACTCTCTCCTCCTCCTCCACCTGAGCCTGGTGTCAAGACAGAGTCAAGAAGACCGGAGATGGGAGAGGGCGCAGATGGCTGGCGCGGCCGGAGCCACCCCTGGGCGTACCACTACACCTGGCTCGGATCCCACAGAGTGGGAGTGCTATAAAGACCACATTAAGAAGGAGCCATTGCAGCCTGACTCTCAGTCCGCCAGTCAGCCACTCCACACAAAACACATTGGGCTGACCACGCGGTCGAGTTATCCCGTCAGGTGGCAACCTTCCAAGCCACGGCTTTTAGCGCACCGTGATAGTTTCAAGCGCGTCAGATTGTTTATTCTGAGGAACATGCACTGAGCTGTCGACCTCACTCTCTCCCCAACCCCCACCATCAGACACTGTCCGAGCCGGTCAGTTGCCTGATGTGGGAGTGAAACGCAGTGGCTGACGGATCGGCGTACCCGTCTTCGCGCGCCACAGCACGACCTGGCCCCCATAACGCACACACCAGGATTCACAAACTCAGGGGATATGGAGCAGCCATCGCCGTCTGACTCCCAGTCCACTGGTCAGCCACTCGGCACACACAGCACATACACTGAGCCGACGGCGTGGTCTGGTGGAAGCGTCAGATTGGCAGACTTCCCAGCCACGGTTTCTAGGAAACCGTGATATACTAATGGTAAATGGTGATTGTGAGGGTGTTGTCGATGCATTGGTGTAGGTAGTGTGTGCTGATGTAGCTTAGCCTTCGATGGTTTACCGGAGGTTTTCGTGGAGGCGCATGTGTCCTAAAAGGCCCATGCGATGTGTAAATGTGCGGGAGCAGTGAGGGGGCAGTGAAGGCAGAGCGCGTCGACTGTATGTCGGAGCCCCAGGCACTAGTTCACCAACCTCCGTGCGATGGATTCGCAGGTGACCGACCAGGCCGATGCGTGAGTTGAAGGTGCGGGCGCAGTGTGGGCAGGGAGAAATCGGTAGAGGCTGGGAGGATGTCATTCATGGTAGTGGAGGTGGCAGGGGGCGCTAAGAATGGCAGGAGCGGAGGGGGTGCATGGTGTATCGCTGTTGTCGGCATTGTGGTGTATTCCGCTGTCATGGATGCGCATGTGACCGAATAGGCCCATGCGATGAGTGAATGCGCGAGGACAGTGAGGGCAGTGGAGGCGACGATCTCTGCTGTGTGATGGTGCTCCAGGCACTGGCTCACCGGTCTCTGTACGATGTATTCGCAAGTGACCGATCAGGCCGATGCGTGAGGTGAATGTGCGGTCGCATTGAGTACAGCTTAGGAGAGATTCCCCATCGCTGATGGTGGTGGTGGTGGTGGAGGTAGTTAAGGTGAAGGCGGGGTTGGTTGCGGTGGTGGGGGTAACAGACGATGAGTAGATGGATGTGGTCTCTATGATGGTGGGCGTAATGGAATTGATTCCAGGAGTGAGGGTGGGAGAGTCAGAAGGAGGGTTGGCCGAATTTGACGTAGAAATTGGAATTGTCGGATTTTTGGTGCATTGCGTCCGAAGATGCCCAACCAGGCCGATTCGCGCGCGGAAGATGCGTTGACAGCGCGGGCGTGTTGGCAGGGCCTGGGCATTGGCGGTGTTGGTCCGGGGCGCTGGTGACTTTCGTGCCGCTCTTTTGGCCTTGGCGGCGGTGATCCGGTTGGCCTCATAGATTGCTGAACCAGTCTTCACTGATCTTCTCCATGCCGGTCTATCCTGGGCGAGGTCCTCCCAGGTCGCCGAGTTGATTTGCATTTGCTTCAGCGATTTCTTCAAAGTGTCCTTGCAGCGTCGTTTTTGACCTCCCTGCCGGCGAGAACCCGTAGCGACATCTCCGTATAAAATACGTTTGGGTAGTTGCTCGTCGTCCATTCTTACCAGGTGGCCGCTCCATCGCAGTTGCACTTGCCTCAGCATGGCATGGATGCTAAGGATTCCGGTCCGCTCCAGGACTTCCGTGTCCAGGATCCTGTCTTGCCATCTCAGCTTCAGTATTCTGCGGAGGGAGCTAAGATGAAAGTGATTCAGCTTCCTGGCTTGGTTCGAGTAGACGGTCCAGGTTTCCGCTCCGTAAAGGAGTGTCGTCAAGACGACGGCCTTGTACATCTTCAGTTTGGTGTTCAGGTGAATACCGTGGCGATTACACACGGAGGCCTGCAGCCGGCCGAAGGCTGACTAGCTTTGGAAATCCGTTGGGCAACCTCGTCATCAATTCTCGTGTTGCGCGACATCGCGCTTCCTAGATAAGCGAAGGTTTCCATGTTTTTGAGTTGAGCATCGTTGACATTGTTTCGAGGAGCATTATATTCCGCGCTGGGTGGCAGCTGGTGCATGACAACCGTTTTGGCTGTACTGATTGTTAATCCAAAATCGGCGCAGCCTTCGACGAAGAGGTCCATGCTCCTTTGCATGTCCTCCTCCGTCACGGTGTTAAGGGCGCAGTCGTCCGCGAAGAGCAAGTCATGGACTGTAGTCGTAGACACGCGCGTTGGAGCCTGCATACGCCGACTGTTGAGAAGGTGCCCATCAGTTCTGTAGGCGATGCTGATACCAGGCTGCTCATCACGGTAGGCGTCCATCAGCATAGCGGAGAACATGAGACTGAAGAGGGTGGGGGCCAGTACGCAGCCCTGCTTCACTCCGTTGGTCACTACGAATGCTTCGGATACCGTCCCGTTGTCAGTGACGCGCGCTGTCATCCCGTCATGAAGCTGACGCACCATGTGCGTGAACCACTCAGGACAACCAAATTTCTGCATGACTTTCCACAGTCCGTCACGATTCACCGTGTCAAAGGCTTTTGTTAGATCCACGAAGGTAGTGTATAGGTGAGTTCGAATCTCCTGACACTTCTCTTGTAGCTGGTGGGCAGCAAAGATCATATCGGTTGTCCCGCGGTGTCGGCGGAAGCCAAATTGGCTTTCCGGGAGCAGGCCCTGCTCTAGGTGACCGTTAAGACGATTGAGAAGGATACGGGCGAAGATCTTCCCGGCGATGTTGAGCGACGAGATGCTTCTGTAATTATCACAGAGTTGCCAGTTACCCTTCCGTTGTGAGTTCTGCCATCAGCCGGGGCCCACCGTGCTTGTAGACTTCCGGTGGGATTGCGTCGGATCCCGGTGCTTTACCGCTGGAAATCTGCTGCACGGCCCGGATGGTTTCTGGTAGGGAAGGCGGCAGATCCAGGTCATTGTTCGTGTCCACTTGAGGGAGCCGGTCAATGGCAGCATCGGAGATGGCTGATGAGCAATTAAGGACACTTCTGAAGTGCTCGGCCCAGCGCTTCAGAATTTGCGATTTCTCTGTCAGCAGTGTTGTGCCATCAGAGCTGAGCAGCGGTGCGGACCCCTTGATACACGGGCCGTAGATGGCCTTGATGGCTTTGAAAAAGTTTTTCATTTCATTGCGGTCCGCATACCCCTGGATTTCCTCAGCCTTTCGGATCATCCAGGCATCCTGCATCTCCCGCAGCCGTTGTTGTACAAGGCGCCGGCATCTGAAAAAGGCTGCTTTGGTGGCGTCAGTCCGAAGGTCCATGTAGGCTTTGTTAAAGTCTATTCTTCTCCGCAAGTAAGTTGCTGATGTCGGCGTCATTGTCGTCAAACCAGTCCTGGTATCGACGGTGTGCGCGTCCGAGTACATCGAGGGCGGTGGACTGGATGGCATTTCGCAGTTGACACCATCGTGTGTCCACGGTAGCGTTATCATCTGGAGCATGCAGGTTCTCCAGTTTCTCGGTTATTTGGTTGCTGAAATCAAAACAGTGAGCAGGCAAATTTAATAAAAGAGTATTTAACTTACATGGCAGCCTCTTACCTTGGGGCCTTCGTCGGGGTTGCAGTCGGAGCCTCATCTGGGAGATGACGAGGCGGTGATCTGTCCAACCATCGGCATCGCGGATCACCTTGGTTACCAGCACGTCCGGTCGATCTCGCCTCCGGACGAGAACATAGTCTAGCAGATGCCAGCGCTGCGACCGAGGGTGCATCCACGTGGCCTTCTCCCGCGTCAGAAGGCGGAAGAAGGTGTTGGACAGCAGGAGATGGTGTTCCGCACACGTGCGCAGAAGAAGGAGGCCGTTATCGTTACAGCTACCGAGACCGTGGGGACCCAGCACTCCCTGCCAGGCAGCGTGGTCCGTCCCGACGCGGGCATTGAAGTCACCAAGGACAATTAACTTGTCCTCTTTTGGCACAGTCGCCAGCAAGGCGTGCAGGTCCTCGTAGAATTTGTCCTTCGCCGCATTAGAGCTCGTCATTGGGGGAGCGTAGGCGCTGATGATGGTGGCGAACTGGTCTCCCCGAAAAGGTAGGCGGAGGCTCATCAGGCGATCATTGATACCCTGCGGCAGACAGGGCAGACGTCCAACAATGTCGTTACGGATTGCAAAGGCAACACCAGCGTCGCGTCGCTCTGCCTTTAGCCGGCCGCTCCAGAAGAAAGTGTAGCCGGCCCCCACCTCCTCCATCTGACCCTGCTCAGAGAATCGGGTCTCGCTGAGAGCAGCAATGTCCACCTTGTAGCGCGCCAGTTCCCGAGCGACTAGCGCCGTCCTCCGTTTCGGCCGGTTGCTCCTAGGATTGTCTAAAAGGGAACGAACATTTCAGGCTGCTAGTGTGAGTGGACTCACCCGAGCAGCCTGGAGACTATGGCGAGGGGGATGGGGACGGGCGGTATTGTTGTTTGTTTGAGTTTTACGACCGCATTTTTTGCGATCTTCGAGCCGCAGCCGGCTGCAGAACAAGTGAGACCCAGCATTTTTAGGGCACATTTTCTAGCCCCTTCCTCCGCGAGGAGGCAAGCAGTGCTATCCTAAATAGGGCTGCTCGGACATCCCAGACGGTTGCCGAAATCCACTATGGGTCACGGATTTGTTTTAGTGGGAGAACAACCCGAGTTATTCTGGGCCGCCTACGGGGTTGCTGTCGCCCCCACCGTAGGACTTTTTGAGAGGGGGGAGGTGGGAAGTTCGGGGGTCAGACATACCGAGTGTGGAGGCACACACAACACCGGAGACCCTCACCTGGCTTAGCCCGCCTGTCGTGACGGTTGCCCGGGGTGTGGCCGCTGGGAAGAACCCAACTTTGAGGAGCCACAGGTGAGAGTTGGGTACCAGTTAGAGGCGGCCACAGGAGCATTCACCACCTATACGTGACAAATGGAGCGACCAAATGCTATCTGTGTGGTGCTACCCCTAACGAGTACCCCTACACCCCGCGCGCTCACCCAGTGCTTACAACACTCACACCCCTCGTGGTGATTTAGTGCAGGCAGTTGCATCGCAACGAACTAATAATCGGTACGCAACTGCCTGTGGGCCCCCAAAATCACAACTGGGTGGGGGGGTTCCGTAACCGATCGGGGAGTGCCCAGCCATTGAAACCCGATCGAAACTGACAGGACAACGAGGCCGTGCCTCAATTGTTATAAAGTTTGGCTTCTGACCATCAGGTTGCGTGTTCCTACCGTCAGCTGGCTGATGACGACTAAAAAGCCATAAATGGGCATTTTGCTTTCCCCTTACCTTTGGTGGCATCCAAATTGTACCAGTGAAATTACATTCTAATTAACTTACATGGAGCCATTTCTGTATGAACATGGATTGAACAAAGAAGGTGGGAAAAGAGTCGTTTGCCAACCTGCCTTTCCTATTTGTACACAAGAACAACAGTTATGTCTTTTCAGAGTTATTTATCCAGATTAAAGTCTAGAGAGACGATTTAACAGACTATTAATCAATAATTGTCCTGACAGGACTTAATTAATGGCTTGGCGACGTGATCATTTGGTGGATGGACTGTCACCTGTTGATTATGGGGTTTACGCGTTCCCCCTGCCTTGAGGCTCATTCTAGACCCCCACCAGCAGGCGCACAGTGGCAAGTAGCAGAAGAGGCAGATTATCAATGCTGAAAAAGTCAAGGGAGACTGGAAGGGTCAATTCGGGCTCATTAGCCGTCATCGGCCCCTCCTACTCAACCACAGACGATGCCCTACCCGAGACTTGAACCTGCGAACTGTTGATCAGAAGTCCAATGCTCTAACCATTGAACCGCGGGCTTGTTAACTTGCCCGTCTTTGATCTGGAATATGGACCTTCGTTTATGAATGGTCACTGATCGTTAGCGGAACTCACTATTGGGATCATTCTCAAGCCCCAACAGCAGCTGCACAGCGTCCGGTAGTAGTAGAGGCAGATTGACAGTGTTGGTAAAGACAAGGGAGACTGGAATGACCATTTCTGACTTATTATCCATCATCAGCCAGTCATACTCAACCCCAGGTGGTGCACACCCCAGAATTAGAGTGGTGCACTTCTAATTACCAGTTTGTGGGTTCAAGCCTCGGGTAGTGCACACCAATATCCATTCCCGTCTGTCTTGTTTTATCTGTAATGTTCATCTGCAAATATGATCTGTGTTTATGAGTCTTGCACATAGAAGTGATTCAGCATGCTTGTTTCAACAGATTCACCGCCTCCAGCTTATAGCTCAAAAACTGTCAGTGAATGAAGCAGTTCCCTGTACTTCAACGCATTCGGAACCTCAAAGGAATCCGAAGGGCTATGAGGCCTTTCATTCGGGTATTCAGAATGCCGGCTCCAGTGAAAACGGACTTAATAATGGGGGGAAATGTCGAGATGCCTGAGTGCGCAAGCAAGATATGGGGACTGGCAACCCCGCGACCATCAGATAAGATGGAGCTAAGTTACTAATAGTTGGCATCGGTGGCACTGAATACTCGGACCAGCTAAACTTAACAATGTGGGACACGCAATCCTTAGTACTCCTCTTACACTTATAAGCCTGCTTTCTAAGGCCAAGCGACAGCGCAGCCAATGCTACCTCACATAATTTACAGGACAAAATGTGCCTTCCCGAACTGCCTACGTGTGCGCTTCCAAAACTGGGTGGGGGGAAAAGTTCAGTTGTTGGCGCAAACATAGAAGTACGAAAAAAGACCCCCACTCACAGCAGCCGACGAAAAAAAATCAAAAAGAAAGCTTGAATCCTTCTAACGTCCTGCTGTCTATTTTTTCCATATTTTTTCATTTTCCATTTTTTTTCCGTTTTCCATTTTTCCAGTACGTTTTTGGAAGATATATATCCTGCAAAGAGAGGGGGGGTTAAGCCGGGAAATACTTATCGAAACGGCGAGCGGCCAAAAAGTGTGCTGGTTGACAGTCTGCAGAAGTCGGTTGGGTGTGAAGTGATGAAGTACTGCCGAGACTTTTGTAAGGAAAGAAAAATAGAACGAAAGCTTTCGAAAAAAATGTGCCGTGGGAATTCGCTAACCTAAATTACTTGCTATTGCCCGCCAGCAAAAGACACGTATTCGCGTTCCGGTTGGCTAATTTCAAACCGTGTAGATGAGAGTGAGGAGTAGCTTGCTGAAAATTGCTTATTGTATTTTCGACTTTTTTCGGAGGCCTTAGGTAACTATCCACTGCAACTTGAGCGGAAACTACATGTGGCTGACCAAGGTAGTCGACATTGCGTAAATTGCATTTTTTTGCTTTCTGTCTCTTCTTCTTATGGCTGCCTGATATTGTCAGGTATCAACTCGAATGAAGGTAGTGGAACCTCTGCGGTTCAATACAATAGAAAATACCACCACCCCCCAGTGATAGTTGTGCACACGTAGACGCAATCGTTCGAACAAGAACTTTACTCACCCGACGTTTCGGATTCATGATCAAGCACAGCCTGGGAGATAACATCAAATAAGGATACTTTAGACACAAGGAGTTGCAGTATTTGTAGGATGTAGTTGCTACGCTACCAAAAACCCTTCCCCCTTCATCGAGGATGATTGCCTCTGGTCTGATAATGCCTTGTTTGACAGCAATAAAGTCGTTAATTGCCAAAATTTTATCACCTGTGCTGGAGGTCGGTATGATGATTGCTCGGCCGTCTGGTTCAGCGGCACTGGCGTTGGAAACTGTTGTCGTCTGCATGCTCCCCAATCATTAGGCCAAACTCGCTCTCAGCACCGACTGAGACTGGACTGGGGCCCTTGAGCCAGGGCTCAAGCAGATCAAGGCTTATGCAATTGTCAGGTATCGTGACAATTTTGGTCTCGTCGAACGAGCCGAGACGTTAGAATTTGGCTAATTTCTCTGCACTGTGTGGCCCTCCATTTCTGGAGCAGTTTTCTAATTTCTCTGACGTAGTTGCTTTACACGCGACTGCACCAGATCCGATAAACGACTCCGGGCGTTTTTGACATTTTACCTCGTTATCTGATATTGCCAAATTTCCTGTCAATGAGTCCTGGTCTCTAGCTCATAAAAGTCTGTAAATGCCGTGTGGTTTTTCCAATGTACAGCTCATAACCCCCATCACTAAAAGAGAACTTCAAGGTTTTAGCAAAAGTAGCTGGGTTTTTAGGTTACATCACATGGCAATGAGTTGTTGTCTGTGAGCCACATGCAGAGTAACGCTTTTCTTCTCTCCTTGAATAGGGGATAACCGTTCAACTTTCAAATAACAGGTGTCGTAAGAGATATAACCGGAGGCGCAATAAATTCCTTCAAAAAGCACCCAAGTGGAATCCACGCATTTGAAACACTGAACTGCCCAATATTTCTGCAAGTCGTCAAAGCGCACCAAACAGTCGACCTTTCTACGGTGCGTAAAGGCTCAGTATTTGTCTATTTTTGCGTCACTGAGCACATGCGCCAAAGAGCGTAGGATGGGTGTCTTCATCCTACTAGAATTGACTGCTGTCTCTTTCGTTTCTCTCTTGAAATTTTGCATATGTCATATGAATCGATATGAAGACTACTTCATGTCTTGCAGAAATACTTGGCCTTATTGAATAGATGGATGATGGTTATACAAGATTTTTCCACCGGTAAAGCTCTGCTTGCACGCGACGGTTCGACCATCGCGAACGCTAACCTACACCGTTTACCCAATGGATGTGGCACAGAAGGGAGACTTGCACGCACGAATTCGCGCAAAATGTACCGCACTCTATCATCCCTTAATAACCTGGTTCTTACGAGAGGGCAATGTAAGGCGGACCAGAGGCTAGCGCGCGCGGTGTGACTGACAAACCTGAATAGGCCGTCTACGTGAGCCAAACACAGGACCCAGACCCTACAGTATGTGCCGAGCTTCCGTAAGGACGGGGCGAAGTTCACCTGAATGGCACGGCCATAACTGCCGCATTGAGAAGGAGCCACTGCAACCTGACACTTAATCCTGAGAAGGAGAACCGAGTTATCCCGCCAAGCGGAAACCTATAAAACCACGACTATTAGCACATTGGCAGGAGCGTGTTGATATGCCGTGAAGATGGATGTTCTATTGTTGAATTCACACACACAATCTCTCTCTCTCTCTCTCTTTGTCTTCCATCTCCCATGCGCCAGTCCAAATTCCGAGCCGGACAGCTATCTGGTGCTAGGTTTTGGTGCAGCAACTGATGCGACGTATACATCTACGACTACAGGGTGTCACCACACACACAGTAGTTCTGGACGCGCGCAACCTGCTGTGACAACCAACTACCTACATGAGTAGCAGTAACCATTCAAATACAGAGAAATAATTGATGGCATTGATCAAAATCGAAGATCATAGCTCGGCTACTAAAAAAGATCACGCGAAAGTAAATAATGATCTTCTCGAAGTCTCGTTCATCAAAAACAATTTTCGGGCTACCATAGGACAGATTGCAGAACTGCCTTATTTACTTTCCGAGGAAATTACTATGTGAAATTGGAGTAAATCCTTCGGAATAAACTTTTTCAGGCTCGGTCCGCAAGTTGTTATGAATATTTTAGCTAAAATTCATAAACTCCTGTGGAATATCTAGCATCTGAGCTGTCAGTGTGATAAATAATTAGGTAAACGGCAGAACGTCTGACACCAAGCCGAGAGGCCAACAGCTTTACTCCTTCCCTAGGGGAAAGTTTTCGCATGTGTGAGTTCCCATTTCCCTAGGGTAAACTATCAAAAACGATGACCGTTTATTATTAATTCATACATGCTGGTGCGTAGCATGTCGTTTTGTGGTATAACTAGACGTCTACATCGAATACGTTCTTAAACAGTTATTAACGCTGCATATTGGTTTGCTGATACTGAACGGCAGTACTTGTGCGCGCATGTCTTTAAGAAAGTTATCTTTTTAATCAAGTCACTAAATCAAATTTTCTTATAAGCAAGCACTCGATCCTACGGAAAAATCCGGTTTTCCACCTGTCCTGATCACAAGAATTTTAATACACCAGCATGAGTGTTTACGCAATAAGACAGTCGCAGTTTTATTAATGCAGTGAGATCCAGATCTACAACAATATTTAAGCAGGGTTGGCAGATCCAACGGCAGGAACGTAATGATGATCGCGAAATATCGCAAATGCTAGGTCATGAAAGGTCGACTAAAATTTTGAACTGTTTTCGATTCGATAAAGAATTATTTAAGTAGGGTAGTAATTGTCGCGCAGCCTAATCCTCTGCTAGTTCAGTCACATCCTGATTTCAGCCCTTGAACAAGCTTCTTTCTGACAGCCTTAAACAAACACACTGTAAAAACTGACTACTTATTGAGAATGCATGTTCCTAATTGATTTTGATTTTATATTGATTTATTTATCGTATTGATTTTATAGAAAACTCACCCACATTTATGCTCTTTTGTACTCATTGCGCAGCAAAGGGCGTGATTTTTAAGATTACACACTCGATGAAATCTTATCTTTCATTTTAAAAAAAATAATTGCCGAATAATGTTGAACCGGACCTGCCGTTACGCTTGCATTCAGGGTATCCAAGCTGCATGCTGTACACATTCCGTCTAGGGAAATCATACGTTTCTCTACGTCAGGAGGAAGATGGCACATAACGCTCATTAAAATTTTACAATGCATGATGACCATGTCATATACTTTATAAGCAAAATTAATAAATGGATGGATACGATGGAATATGAATGGACACTTCACGGTCTTAAAAATCGCATAGGTACAAACCTCTTTAAAACCGAAAGATGCTCTTTTTAAATATAAAAGTGAAGGAAGACGTAATCTGCTACCAAATGAGTAAAAAAAGGGGTTTTGGTATATTTCCTTTAAAATAAACTTCATGGTATAAGGGTGTTGACAATCAATGAGAAAAATTTTGACTAACTAAGCAGTCATTTTTTGCGGTGCATTTTTCCAGACGGTCGGATAGAAGCTCGTTCAACAGCCCACATTCTGATATGATTGAACAATTTTGGGATAAGACTGCACGACAATTAATGTTAAAACCCTGCCGAAATAAGCTCCTCTAATCGGAAGTACGTTTCAGAATTAAGATTTGAAGTTCCTGAGCTTGCAAAGCGACTGTACATTTCAGAGCACATACACGGTGGGTTTGAACGCTCAAAATCACGTGAAGGTGCAAGTTGTACGTCAGTAGGTTATTGGACCTTGAAAATCAAACTAATCTCTCACACTACGCTGTGTTACTATTTTCTTGATGACAGAATCACGTATAAAAAAGAGACTCGAGTTTACGTACACAACGGAGTTCGTAGAAAGCATATATTTCGTGACGAATGAGACGGTCCTGTTTCAAAAGCCAACATAATGTTCTGCGAGGCACAGTGGGAACATCCTCTACGACAGTTGGTACTGAGAACTCAGCTGAGCGGGTTTTTCCTTCCGAAAAGGTCTCGCAAGCAGTAACATCCTACAACCAACAATGCATGAGTCTGCAGCTGCGGCAGGTTTCTTGCGCTGAATGCTTACCGACTTCCCTCCTACTTCAAACAACACACAGAGCACTGATCTGGTCCATGCGACACGCCGTTTGTCCGCGAAAGGGACAAAAAAATGCAACGTTTCGGTTGTCTGTGCGCACTGAAGCCTCGGCGTAACGAGGGTGCATTTTTAGTGTCACCTGCATGAATCACTTCACAGGAATCGGTACCTGTAAGAAGGTTACTTGTTTGAAGATACCATGGCATCGCCAAAAACCCCAATTCGAATTTACGCCGCTGAAACCGGTTGTGACCGGCTCAAATTGACCAGTTTACAAAATTCCCTCCACTCCAAATGGCATGAGCTGCACTACGTTAACAATAACTGTCGTAAATAAAACATAAGCTAAAGAAAATGGGCAAGGATAGAAAAAATGCGCTATCTCATAGGCTGTTCTGTTTTACAGAACAAGCGAGGCACAGGGGTCAAGTTGTGTGGGAGCAAATTAAAACGCTTTAGGGGAATCAACTTCAAGGTATAAAATAACAAATTAAAATGGCTATAAAACTGCACGAAAGGCGCCATTGTATAAAAATGATCAAAGGCAGTGGCTGATAAAAAAAATCAGAGCTCAGGAAGCGAGTTCCTCGATAAAATCAGTTAAGTCCGTTTGGATCGCCTCCGTTTGCAGGGATCAGAGCTGGAAAGGGGGAAGGATGGTCAATCAGCCGACTGCGTGCTCCAGAAGATGACTCGCCTCAGTTGTGTCAACGGAATCGGTATCCAAGGTGGATTGCGGCGGAGACGCACCAATTTCGACAACAACCACTGATCTCGTACGGTAGCAAACGTAGTGTTGTCCAAAGAAGAGAAAGTCAAACCCAATAGAGAATAAAGCGAGACCCAGTTTGGTGGGAGAGCCCCAGAGGCTTGTCCAGTCATCTAAAATACCAAACAATGAGGGAGGTGAAGAGAGGAAGACATATGGCATGTCTGTTCACACAACGTTTTAACGGGATTATTAAAAGATATCATCTAGGTATTGGCTGCCAAGAGAAAATAAATGATAAAGAATAAAAAAGCTAAAAAGAGATGAAAAAGGCGACGACGAGAAGAGCAGGAGAAAAAGAAGAAGAAGAAGAAGAAGAAGAAGAAAAAAAAGAATAAGAAGAGAGGAGTAGAAGAAGAAGAAGAAAAAAAAAGAAAAAGAAGAGAAGGACGACAAAGAAGAAGAAGAAGAAGAAGAAGAAGAAGAAGAAGAAGAAGAAGAAGAAGAAGAAGAAGATGAGGATGATGATGATGAGGAGGAGGAGGAGGAGGAGGAGAAGGAGGAGGAGGAGGAGGAGGAGGAGGAGGAGGAGGAGGGAGGAGGAGGAGGAGGAGGGAGGAGGGAGGAGGAGGAGGAGGAGGAGGAGGAGGAGGAGGAGGAGGAGGAGGAGGAGGAGGAGGAGGAGGAGGAGGAGGAGGAGGAGGAGGAGGAGGGAGGAGGAGGAGGAGGAGGAGGAGGAGGAGGAGGAGGTGGAAAAGGAGGAGGAGGAGATGGAAGCGGTCGTAGCATCACGGTCACGGTTTAAAGCCTCACTTCGAGGTTTTTCATTCAGCTTCC
Source organism: Schistocephalus solidus (assembly GCA_017591395.1). Classification (NCBI taxonomy): domain Eukaryota; kingdom Metazoa; phylum Platyhelminthes; class Cestoda; order Diphyllobothriidea; family Diphyllobothriidae; genus Schistocephalus; species Schistocephalus solidus. The sequence goes on from WEDG01006488.1 coordinate 44,671, forward strand.
TTACTGTATGTGCCAAAAAAATTGCAAAGACCATGTAAAAATTGAGTATGTTGCCCTCAATTAAAATTACTCAAAAGAGGTTGCAATTACCTCGAGCTTCAATATGTTAAACAGAAGCTCGAGGTAATCCGCACTGACTGCCTATTGTGGAGCTAGCAAACAATTTTATGACAACTTTACTCTGCGTCACTATTAGCCAGTAACATTCCACTCATCCGCAACGATTTCAACTGACTGCCTGACACAAAGGATGATGGAACCTGAAGTACTCTTGGGAGGCCGCATACTGAAAGGCAATCAGCAAACGAGAAGTACTAGCGAAAAAGATAAAGGCGACCAGTCTTTGACGAGCGCTCACCGATCTCTAACGGAACTTACTCGTTCCGCTCTACCTTGGGGTTCACTCTCTAGCCCCGCCAGCAGCCGCACTGCTGCTGGTAGTAGAATGGCCACATGAATATTGCTTAAAAAGACAAGGGAGACTGGAATGGCCATTTCTGGCTCAGTAGCCGTCGGCAGCCAGTTATACCCAACACCAGGCGGTATACGATCCGAGGCTCGAACCTGTGACCATTTGGCCAAGGCCCGTTGTCTTGGCGGTTTTAAGTGGGGAATATTCACATTCGGTGACGAACACCAACTGATCATTAACATGGTATACACTCCTTGCTTGTTTTCCCTTGTAAGCAAATAATATCACGAACCCACGGACAGCAAGGACTTAAAATTTGAACCCGGACGCAGATGGTCACCCAGCTAAGGGCATATACAAGGCAGGAGAGATCCTCCTGTTATGGACGGTCAGTTAAGGTACGTTAAGATGAGGTGCCCATTTGCTGCTCATATTTTTTTCCGACGACTTCAGCATCCGAGGAGGTGGGTCCTTTTAGGGATGGGGAAACGGAGATGGTGGACGTTAATGAAACGAAGTTCACACACTCTATAGGAAAGGTGTGTCTACTGCAAGTCAACCACAGAAATATAAAAGGTAGAAGGTCTCTTTTGGATTAAATGAACGTCGAATAGAATAAATGGTCGACGTACTTCACAGGAAAAAAAACGCATAAGATTGACACTTGAAATACTCACTGCTGTTGTAAGCGATTACAATCATTTGCAGAATACTCAGAACGCCGCCAGTGAAGTCGCAGATGATCTGGCCGATGCTCCAACCCTCAGTACTTCTCCGCCGACAGTTGAAAATCGCCTAAACCACAACCAGAAACGACTATTATAATCAAAAAAACCATTTCTAAGGTGAGGGGTAAATAAATGCACACCGGTGGAAATATGGTAGTTTAAGGGAGCAATCGAATGGATGGAAAAGTTGTTATGGCAATTCAGTGACACTTTGAACCGACAAACAAAGACAACTTTTGGGCTCATGTAGTAGGGGAGAGAAAACGGAACCAGGCGCTTTCTAATCTTGGCTTTTAAACCCTACGGGAGTCGGATAGTTGAAATAAAAAAGACTGTCTGGTGTGGCATGTGTGATGTTATGATTGAAAATTGGCACTCAAACCCCAGAAGCAGTATTTGTCCGTATTATATGGGATTTTAGGATGATGATTCTCCGAGCACGACGATCAGCGGCAGGAGCCCGGAGAATTGGGTTGCTGCACTTCAAAGCGGTGAAAATGAAAATGCAGGACCCAATAAGCCCTTCTACGCCATAGGATGTGGGGAGAGTTACGAAAACGTATCCAAAACGTCGTGGTGGTTCATCTGAGATGTCCTCCCAATATTGTCGCACCGATTGACGGAGTAGGTGTACGCCACTCGAAGGATCTATCCACTAAAACGGTCGGCAAAAACGTTTAATTTTCTTCATCAACCTCTTCACGACGCGGGCAACACGCATGGTCGCGGATTAACACAAGCTGAGACTGATTGGACGATCGTCAAGCTCATGTGAATGCTGCTGGTGAGTGGGATATTGCAAGCTTTAGAAGAACCTTCTATCAACTTTGATTCTGACAAGGATGTCGTCCTACTCTGCCTGGTTAGCACCAACACAGTCCCCGTATAATTAGACTGCCCGCCAGGATGCGTTCTAGTCGGAGATGGTGCTTTTGAATGTGTTGGTTTTCGGAGCTCTAGCAAATAAATTATCTCAAAAACAGGCCTCATGTACCGAAGATGTTGCATTCTGTAGTTTGACGTAGTTGAGGTTATTTGGCTGTCGGTCTGACGCGAGTTAGACACCGTCAAAACCACCTACAGTTAATGAGGTAGGTAAACGGATTTAGAAACAGAATCGAACAAAAATGCAACGATCCGTAGAAATTGTTGCAGCCCAGAAGTTGCGAAATATTTTCTAGGAAAAAGTTAAATATACGATGATGTAATAAAGGCTGACATCTGACGAACCCTCGAATCGACGTATGCATGACAGAAGGCGAGTTCTGTGTAACGTGATCAGTGAATACCTTTCCCACGGTAGCAAAGATCTGGGTGTATGATGCTGCATACAGTCAATGGCATCCCGTTCTATGACTGTAAAACTCAGCAACTGCGCACTGCGACTGTTGGATAACTGCCGACTCCAGAGAGTATTGTGAATTCTGCGCACAGACTACGTCTCGGAGATGAAATTAAGCAGATGACCAGCGACACTGCCAATTTTGCGGTAGAAGGCAACTGTCTCAAAAGGTTCGACGATACGCCCTATCAGCCTGCAGGAAAATGGCTTTGCGACCTGACAGTTCCACCGTTGGTTTCGACTAGGTCCACCGTGGGCCCACACCAAGGTGACACAGGGACGGCGACTTGCGCGTGGAATAGTTTATAATGGTAGGAGACTTTTGCTGCATCTAGCGCACTCTCTCCTCCTCCCCCACCTGAGCGCGATGTCATGAAAAAAGGATGACAACCGGAGGCGGGAGATGGCGCAGGTGGCTGGCGCCGTTACAGCCGCCATACTTAACTCAGATCCCACGGAGTGGGAATTCCATAGAGGTCACATTGAGAAGGACCCGTTGCAGCCTCACTCTCAGTCCACCAGTCGACCACTCTACACAAACATTCACTGGACTAACCATGCGGCCCGAGTCATCCCCTCAACACAACAGTTCGACCGTCGTAATCCGACGATATCCACCGTATTCTCCATGGGAAAGTGGAGCAGGGACGGTGACTTGCGCGTGATTTATTTTAAAGTGATAGTAGACTTGCGCTGCATCTACCGCACTCTCTCCTCCTCCCACACCTGAGCCCGGTGTCAAGACAGAGTCAACAAGACCGGAGGCGGAAGAGGACGCAGATGGCTGGCGCGGCTGGGTTTCCTAAGCCCTAGTCGCCCCTAAGCGTGCCACCACACCTCCCTGTTCGGCATTTGTTATGGGGGCGCAACCCGAATAACGCCTGCCATGCCCTAATTTGGCCCCCGTGTTGGTCCAACGCATCTACCACGTGGCCCGTTTAGGGGCACATCCCCTCAACACACAAACTCTCCGTCAAACCTTCCCAGTCGAGCAAAGGAGCGGACATATGTGGTTAACCGGGGTGTTAGGGCCCAACCGGTTTCGATGTTCAAGAACGGAGTAGGACAGGCCGCCGCTCACAGAGTATGGACTGGTTCGTGGACTCAGAAAACTAGCACCACTACTAGCCAATAGGGAAAATTGTAAGCATATGTACGTAAGGCCGAAAGGGGATTTAAGCGCTTGGTGTTTTGTCTCCCTGACGAAACGAGAATTCCTATCCATTTGCATTCGGATAGTGCAATAACGATTGCAGATTTGTTGTTGACGATTGAAACAGAGATTATTTTCAAGCGAAAGGGCATCGGTGAGATGTGCCTGACCATCAGAAAAAGGCCCTAGCAGTACCTACTGCAGGAAAAAAATCTTTCAAAGTCGGCGTTCGCGCTGTTGGGCAAAACACCGAGGGAGAGATAACGGATGAACGGCGCACACCACCTCATTCGGCAGGCGACTGATGCATGCTAAGAATAAGAATGCCATTGGGAGGAAAGGCATAGGAGGGGGGAAGGATGTTTGATGGATGGACACTGCGCAGACGTGGGCAAACGAAGATGCAATGATTTGCAACTACTGACAGGCATAGTATCCAGGATAGCCATTTTAAAGTGTAGGCACAGCAGGCTGAAGAAGTGAAAAATGCAGACCTTTAAGGAGGGAGGCAGGAAAAGGAAAAGTACTAAAGGGTAGAATATCCCAGAGAACGTGTCCTAACCGAAAAATGAAACGGAAGCGGAAAATTATAATATTCGCTAAAATTGCGAAAAATTAATGTTAATATTTTGATTCCACAATATATATATATATATATATATATATATATATATATATATATATATATATATATATATATATATATATATATATATATCAAAGACATTATACCGTACTTCCGACATATGTACTAGCTAAAAGCCCAGACACGTGTTTCGCCGATGTTTCTGCTGCTGCGTGACACAGCAACGAGGGGTTCGGCTCCTCAGTGGGTCCCCCAGCGTTCTCTATGCGGTTTCTGGTATATGGACTCCAGAGAATAATCGGGGAAATAATTTCTGAAACAGCAGAAATATCGGCGAAACACGCGTCTGGGCTTTTAGCTAGTACCTATGTCGGAAGTACAGTATAATATCTGTGCCATATAAGATTCATACTACTTATAGTACTACTTGTTTTTAGAATGGGCATTACGTGGTTATTCCACAGTGGTTGATTGTCTTCGACCCAAATAATCATTGAAATTTCGGGTCTGACCCAAAAAAAGTCATGTCCGAATCACCTGACTCCATGTCCTGCACTTAATAATTTCAGAAATTATTTCCCCAATATTCTTTTTTGAAATGCGGTCCGTAACAAATGCGTAACATGGGGGTGTGCGTGCCCCACATGGGTACGCGTAGGTACAGGCTCATGCCGCACTCTACTCTACCACCCCGTTCGAGACGCTTCATCTGCGCCCAACCCCGCCACCGGACACAGGCGGGTAAGGAAGAGAGTGCGGTAAATGCAGTGCAAGTTTACTATCACTTAAAACTAATTTACGCACAAGCCACCGTCCCCGCACCGCCCTTCTGTGAAGCGTATAGTGAACATCGTTAGACTACGACAGTCGAATTGTCGTTTGTGTGTGCGTGCGCCCACTTCCACATCAGACAACTGACCGGCTAGGAAGGTGGTCTGATTGTGGGGGTTGGGAAAAAGTGAGGTCGACGGCTCAGCGCATTTTCCTCACTGTAAACAATGTGACATGCTTGAAACAATCACGGTGCGCTAAAAACCTTAACTTGGAAGTTTGCCAACTGACGGGATAACTCTGACCGCGTGGTTAGTCCAGTGCGTGCGTTTGTGCGACATAGACGAGTGGCTGAAATTTCTCCTCCTTAATGTGGCCTTTATGCCACTCCCACAGAGTTGAGATCCGAGCCGCCCCTCTTTTGTGCCGCTGTGCTCTTGTTTGGTGTTGGACCACAGTGCGTGGGTCTGCGCCCTCTCCCATCTCCAGTCTTTTTGACCCTGTCTCGCCACCGGATCCAGGTTATTAAGTAGAACAGAGAGTGAGCTAGATGCAGCACAAGTCTAATCTCACGATAATCCAACGCGAGTCACCGTCCTTACACAGCATACGGTGGACATCGTCCAACACGACGGTCAAACTAACGTGTGTGTGTACATATATGTACGTGTGTGGCTCCCCATCAGCCAACTGGTGTTCATGTAGGTGTGTAGAGGACAATTTTCATTTTGGCCACAATACACCGCATTGCAACTGGGCGACATGGGAGGACTTCACCCAGGATAGACCGGTATGGAGAAGATCCATGAAGACTGGTGCAGCAATCTATGAGGTCAACCGGATCGCCGTTGCTAAGGCCAGAAGGGCGGCTCGCAAGTCACAAGAACCGCGGATCAACACCGCCAATGCCCAAGCCTTGCTAACCTGCCATCGCAATCAACGCACATTCCGCGCGCGAATCGGCCTGGTCCGACATCTTCGAACTCAATGCAACAACAATCCCACAGTATCAAACTCTGCCGCACCTGCCTCAGGCCCCTCGACGACGACCACCCAAACCACTGATAACCACTCCATCGATGCCCTGCCGCCCACGATCACCGAAATCATCCTCCTTCTTCCACCCCCTGCGCCGATCACGGCGACGAACAACACTTGCCCCACTCCCACCACCTCAGTAGCCACCTCCGACTACCTGTCACCTGCAACCTCCACCACCACTGCCCCCAGTACAAGCGATGGGGACGCGGGACCAACCTGTCGTCATTGTGATCGCACTTTCACCTCACACATCGGCCTGACCGGTCACCTGCGAATCCATCGCACAGAGACTGGCGAACTAGTGTCTGGAGCACCAACACACAGCAGAGACCGCCGCCTTCAATGCCTTCACTGCCCACGCGCATTCACTCATCGCATGGGTCTGATCGGACACATGCGCATCCACGAAAGCAGAATCAACCGCAATGCCAGCACATCTTGCGCACCCATCAACACTTCTCATATTCCTCCTATGAGCACGACTACCAGTACCCGCAACAGAGCCCTCGCAGACTCACCAACTCCCGACCTATCTTGTCCTCATTGTCACCGCACATGCACAAAACGCATTACTTGCGAATCCATCGCATAGAGATCGGCGAACCAGTGTCAGGAGCACCAACATACACCCGCCGCACTCAACTCAACTGCCCGCACTGCCCACCCACATTCACTCACCGCATGAGCCCATTAGGTCACATGCGTCTCCATGAAAACCTGCGGTAGAACAGCACCGGCTATACCACAACATTATATCTCTCCTCATCAGCCTCTGAACCTCACATGATCACACGCAACACCACAAAGTACATGCTTTCAGTCTGCATAATTTATTAAGAGGCAAGCATGATCCTCGGCTCCTTTTCCATGTGACTCCTCTGCTACATTTGTGATCTGAGCTTGAGAATATCACGGGCGATCAGTGACATTGGTTGAAGGGTTACCAACTGACAATAACACTTAGACCTCACAGTCAGCCCAATGTGTGTTGTATGGAGTGGCTGACTGGTGGTCTGAGAGTCAGGCTGCAATGAATCCATATTCACGAGACCTCTGGCCCTCTCAAACATGTGAGATGTACGTCGTTCAACCACCTTGTTGTGTGGAATTCTAGTGCGTGTTTTAAAGGCCAGGATGTTTACGCAGTACGCGTAGACGAGGTCAACAAAAGCTGCGCCCACTACCGCATAAGACAACTGACCGGCTCGGACGGTGGTCTGATTGTGGGGGTGGGGGGAGAGAGTGAGGTCAACGGTTCAGCGCATTTTCCTCACTATAAACAATCTGACGCGCTTGAAACTATCACTGTGCGCTAAAAGCCGTGGTTTGGAAGGTTGCCAACTAGCGAGAAAACTCGGAATGCGTGGTCAGCCTAGTGTGTGTTTTGTGTGGAGTGGCTGACTGGCGGACTGAGAGTCAGGCTGCAATGGCTCCTGTTTAATGTGGCTTTTATGGCACTCCCACTCAGTGGAATCCTAGCCAGGTGTGGTGGTACATCCAGGGACGGCACGGCTACGCCAGCCACCTGCGTCTTCTCCCGCCTCCGGTCTTCTTAATTCTGCCTTAAAACCGGGCTCAGGTGGGGGAGGAGGAGAGAGTGCGGTAGCTGCAGCGCAAGGTTACTATCACTTAAAACTAATCCACGCGCAACTCACCGTCCCTGTACCACCTTTTTGTGGAGCATACGGTGGACATCGTCGGAGTACGACGGTCGACCTGTTGTGTGTGGAAAAGGCCGAACAGGGTTAACGACAAAGACAAGGAGGACCCGAATAATTTCTGGCTCATTGGCCGTTATCAGTCAGCCATACCTAACCCCAGGTTGAATAACTTTCTACCTGTTGTGTAGAAGTTCAACGTCCTAACCATTGAGACGCGGGCTCATTGTCGCGTCCTGGTAGGGATTGAGAGTGAGTCCCAAGGCGCAATCGGTGAGCACTATTCTTACACTTCAATAAAGCCGCTTGCAATCAGTAGGACGCTGAACCCGTGGTGTAACAGTTCGGACGTTGGGTTTCAAACCAACAGGTCACGGGTGCGAACCTCGGGCGTTGCGCAACCTGCCGTGGGGTTGCTTGATGCCAACTAAGAAGCCAGAAATAATCCTTCTAGTCTCCCTTGCCTTTGTCGGTAAGTCTGCATTAGAAAGAATGCCAAAAAAGTTACTGCTTCGGTTAATGCTTTAAATAAATATGTTATTTTGAGGATTTTACCAAACACATCAAACGTAATGTACATTTATGGGCAGTCGACTGAAGACACTGAAAATCCTAAATAATTCGCCTCATTTTCAAAGACTATCTGCAACTTATCGTAATAGAAAACTCGAAATATTTATAGAGAAATTTAACAATAGAATAGTCCTATTTATATACAGCAAATGGTACGTTTACGATTGCACCTGAAGATTATATTTAAATTTACTAGTCATTGACCGACCTGTGAACATGTAAGCTTATGGAATATTATATTCATGTGACGTCCCTATCGGCGCAATGAAGCGAAAATCTGCTTGCCTTGGTCAAAAGAATCTAAGACAATGTACAAACGGAAGAAAAAAGACGAATTCTTGTGAAACGGTGTTGGAATATGCACTTTCATGTTAGGTTGCTTGATGACGGTCTTACTTTATGTTGCGCTTAAGCTAGAGGAATATGTGTGTACAAAACTCTGAAAAAGACTATTTTCAAAAGTAATTCGGCTTTTTCTGCTTCATTCACTCGTTTAATTGCATGGTCAGGCTTCCTATACATTTAAAACTGCAGTTTACTCAACTTGGTCAATTTTTCACATTTTCTAAAAAAATTATTATTTCTAGACAATGTTACATTAATTTGTAAACCACAAAAAGCCATATATTTCCTAACGATCAGTTCTTTATTGACGTAAAATTTTGGTGGACGCAGTGTGCGCTGATTTCGCAAAACGGGCCATAACTCATGAAATTCATCAGATTTCATGAGTTAGGACACCTACTGTATATATATATATATATATATATATATATATATATATATATATATATATATATGGCAGTATTTTATGAGTAAAAGAAGGCTGTGTTTCAGGGTAGTCTAGAAAAACTTGAGTACGCTGCAGACAGAATGCACAGTGTGAAAGCTGAAGTTCATGCAAAAGGTAGGTGACGCTTAGAAATACACAGAGGCAGCAATACTCCCTTTCAAAGAATAAAAATGAAAAAATACTATTCTACTAAAAAGCACTCATACAAAATTTAATTTTTGTGCAGTAGGTACAAGAAAAGTGATTTTGCATCTAGATTAATAATACTCCAAACACATCTAAGCCGTCACGTTGTGTGGGTGTGGTTTACTCATTTGGCTACAAAGATCCTTAAATCGGCACGGTAAGCAGGGTTCAGGGCTTAATCGGACAAGTGTTTCTACGTGAGAGCTCGTTCAAAAATGAAGGTTTCGTCTAGGGCACTGGTAGTTGCAGTTGTAGAGCATACCTAGAAAGCAGTATCGTCAAAGACAAAGATTAAAACCGAAGCACTATTGGCTGCCAAATCAAACACTCAACAATTCGGTCAAGAATTCGCATTCCGTCCAGCAACCAGACCATATTGGTGGAGCCTGAACAATTAAGGGTCTACATCGCAGACGACAATATGAACAGTAGTCGAACTACTGGAGCGTGACTAGCTGGAGCGGGATGCAAGTCTCTGACCTTTCCGGCCTGATGTTGTGGTAGGGTTGGTCGATAAGATCAAATAAGACAGAAGGAGCAGCCTTTGTATTCTGCCGGTAGACCTTCTGTCTCTCTTTCTCTCACACCACTGCGAGGAATAGGCATATTTTGGGCAAAGGTTTCCCACGTTGGCGAAGGGAGACCTGCCGATACATGGTGTGCAGACTAATGAGCGCTGGCGGACTCAAAACGGCCAGCCTTCGAAAGCTTGGCTTGCAGTTTAAAGAGAGGGAGAGAGAGAGAGAGAGAGAGAGAGAGAGAGAGAGAGAGAGAGAGAGAGAGAGAGAGAGAGAGAGAGAGAGAGAGAGAGAGAGAGAGAGAGAGAGAGAGAGAGAGAGAGAGAGACGATACAGACCGTCGCACTTACTTGAGGTGTAAATTTGAGCAGCGTTACAGCCAGTTTCACGTAAGAGATGAAGTAAAGACAGGTGAGCCAATTTATTAGTGCCACCCCCGCCAACACACTGGAGATGGCGATGAAGGTCAGCATGATCGAGAGAATTACCCAGCAGACGATGGAAACACGCTGCGAGCCCCTCTGAATAAAAGGAAAGGTTAATATGGGAGGGATGATGTGGAGGCGAAGCAGAGGCGGAGGCGGAAGCGGAGGCGGAAAAGGAGGAGGAGGAGGAGGAGAAGGAGGAGGAGGAGGAGGAGAAGGAGGAGGAGGAGGAGGAGGAGGAGGGAGGAGAAGGAGGAGAAGGAGGAGGAGGAGGGAGGAGGAGGAGGAGGAGGGAGGAGGAGGAGGAGGAGGAGGAGGAGGAGGGAGGAGGAGGGAGGAGGAGGAGGAGGAGGAGGAGGAGGAGGAGGAGGAGGAGGAGGAGGAGGAGGAGGAGGAGGAGGAGGAGGAGGAGGAGGAGGAGGAGGAGGAGGAGGAGGAGGAGATAAAATATAATGGGACTACAAACGGCAGCACAAAACAAAGAGAAAGAAAAGCAACAATATGCCTTTGTACTTGAGGCAAAGGTAAAAAGAAATTTCAAACGGGGCTGAAAACAATTAAATCCCAAGATAATCAGAGCTCAAAAAACTCGGTGTCGCTTTCATAAGCAGCAGGGTTTTTAAAAAAAATCTCTTTTATGGTCACAGAACCTAGGCGTAAATTACATAATAGGGTTGAGAAACGCTAGGAGCTAGAAGAGTAAATTCCTATAGCGGTTGCAGTGGTGGTGGCGACCGTATGTGTTGTCTCCGGACTGAACCAACAGATCAAGAACCAATCAGCCGAATTAAAACGCTACCTAGGCAGAAGCATAAGAACGAAGATCCGAAGGACTTGAACGTCGTACAAAGCGAACTGTATCTTAACGTTGCAAATGGCAGATATGCACAGAAAGAGGGTATAACTAGCCCTACGGGAGAGTCGGGCTGAATTCGATAACGGATGTATGTTTTCAACTCTGTAGTGGACCAGTTCAAGGTTTTGGGATTGTGCTGTACGCCGATGAAACTGTCACGATGCCACCGTGGCTTAAGAGGTTTTAGTATAGCGAAGAGGGAGTCACGATGGTAACTACTTCGCGCCTGCTTCCTGGAACTCGTCTCTTCGCTTCTATTGGCAAATTCTAATGTACGTAATCCATTCGCTAGGTTGGTGCCCAAAGAAGGCAAAATATTACTGCAAAAGCTTGTTTGTCAGATCTAGATGCAAGTCTGTGTGGCTTGAGTAATGACTAACGTTATGTATAATTGTGGCATTATTCGTATATTTCTAAAAACTGACAAGTAAAAACTATAATTACGATTGAAACGTACCTCTTCCAACTGACTCATGTTCACTGTCATCTTTCCGGTTCTGTTCCCTCTCGATGTTTATAAAACGTTATCTGGACAGCTCAAAGACTTACGCCTACCTTTCACTTGTAATAAGACTGAACCGAACATGATGCTCACTTGCACAGCGTTAAATTTGACTGTGATCACGCCACCCAATTACTGGCAAAACTTAACTGTCATTCAAGCGATGTGCTCTCCTCCATAGTTTCTGGCACACGTTGCACTAAAATCGGGGAGAATCGCACCTGATGGAATCATCAAGTCACTGGGTGGGGTGATGGTGAAGGTCGGCGCCCAACCTTCAGTTGGATAATAGTAGTTTACTTTTGCCTATAGAGCAGGAAAAACAAGGGGTGGCTCATTGATTACAGCCTTGGGTGGGGCACCACCTGGGGTTGAGTATGACTGGCTGATTACGGCTAGTGAGCCAGAAATGCCCATTGCAGTCTCCCTTGTCTTTTTCGGCCATTATTCTTCCGCTACTACTTCACTACTACTACTACTACTACTACTACTACTACTACTACTACTACTACTACTACTACTACTACTACTACTACTACTACTACTACTACTACTACTACTACTACTACTACTACTACTGCTACTACTACTGCTACTGCTACTGCTGCTGCTATTGCTGCTGCTACTACTACTACTGCTGCTGCTGCTGCTGCTAATGCTACTGCTGCTGCATGCTGCTGCTGCTGCTGCTGACTGCTGCTGCTGCTGATACTAGTGCTGACTGCTGATGCTACTGCTGCTGCTGCTGCTACGCTGCTGCTACTACTGCCACTGATGCTACTGCTGCTGCTAATAGCTGCTGCTGGTGCTGCTGCTGCTAGTTCTGCTACTGCTGACTACTACTGCTGCTGTGATAATGCTGTACGCTGCTACTGCTGCTAATACTACTAATATTACTACTTCTACTACTACTACTACTACTTCTAATACTACTAATACTAATAAAAGCCACTATGCGGCTGCTGGCGGGGCTCGAGAATGAGCCCCAAGGCAGAATGCGACGAGTGAGTTCTGTTACCGATTAGTGAGCGTTCATCAACGAACTTTACTTTCTGTAGAAAACACAAAGCCAAATTACCTACACCTGACAAATCGCAGCCTAAAAAGTCCTCGAAAATCAATAAAATAAATGCATAATGTTTAACTAGTCGGTTTTACCGAGTGTGGTTTATTCAGGTGGTCGAAAAGATGTGCGGTCAGAAGTCGGTATCCTGACCTGTCCGAAATACTATGGATTCTGTCAAAAAAAGTCGATATCACAAACCCACTTGAGTATTCCCTCCTAATGCAAACACTTTAAGGACGTCAGTTTCGTTCACGTTACCCAATCAAGATTTCACGACCAGCGCAGCTCGCACGTCTTCGCCAAGATGGACGTTGAAGTTTAATATAAATAAACCGGATGTACGCTAACCGACATTAACAAAAGGGACTTACGACGTACCTCGTATAGGGCACACTGTAGCAGTTGCACGGCTACAATGCCCACGGCGTGGAGGCTGAAGAAGATGTCGTTTAGTTCGACTGGCAGGACCCCCACGGGGTGTAGTTTTTCATATTCATTCTAAAGAAGAAAGTAAAAAGGTTTCAAAGAAGCTGCTGGGCTCATGAATAAAGTGCACCACTGTCCGCACGATGTGCGAAAATGTTCCATGACCGGTAGCTACCATGGAGTAAGCCCCAGGCAGGATGCATCCATCACAACGAATCCCTGCAACATTATTTAGTAATGACATAACAACCAGGTTTTCTACTGAAGCAGTTCAGGTGGATGAGATTTTCTGCTGCACTGACGGCACTTACAGGCATTCACAGAAAGAATGTGCGTGTGCGGCGTTTCTTACGCAGAATATACTTCAGGGACCGCTTAGGACATGTGTTAGCAAAGGCCCGCCGCAGTGAGACGCTTTTCAATGATCTTATGAGGAAAGAGTAGTGATTTTTGAGGTTGAGAAAATAAATACCGCGGGGGTATGAGGCAAAGACGTGGTAGGGGTTACACTTGCGGCCAACCTGAAAGACCCCGCACTCACTTGAATGTATGGAACCCAGTAGAGGCCAATGTTGAAGGCACTGTAGCAGATGAACCCGAGTAAATTGAAGGCCAAAAAGTCGAAACTCAAGCCTACGACGCTGAAACGAAAGAGAAACAACGATGAGCGAACTGTGTCTGCAAGCCTGGCAGCTGGAAGCACAATGCAAGAATTTAGAAAGTCACAATTCGGCTCTCGAGACTTACTCCAAATTACTTCTAATCGAGTCAGCTTCAAGGACACCTTTACGAGCAGATAGTTTACCGTGAGGCGAAACTGCGGTGTGGCGAACATCATGTATCCTAAAACTGTATTTTTGATGTACGGATGCGGGAGACCCGGACATTATTTCGCTGGGTTGCTTGAAATCCCTCTTACTGATAGAGCACTTGGGGACAAGCTTGATGGGTGCGCGCGTCACAGGAAATTGTCAGAAAATAGGGGTCAGAATTTTGAATCCCTAGAGAGATTATTCTTACGTAGTCGTAACGTGGTCGAGATGCGATTGTCCTATTGCAAAGGCATAAATTTTAGGGCGCAGACACTTCGGTTGAAACACATCTAGGTTTCCCGTTGTTTCAGCCACTACTGCTGTATATTTGGTATTTCATAGAGCAGTTAACAGGATAGCCTTGCTGATCAAACGACGGCCCCTGTGCGTATCTGGTGGCAGACATTAGGCTCGGCGACAAGCACCTGTCTAGACGATAACACTATCAATGTTTTGTCCATTAAGAAAAAAGGGCCCACAAGGTACACTTCACGGGGATAACTGTTTGACGTGAAGGTTGTGTAGGGGACGACTTACCGTGGTCAGGAACATGACTTCCTGGAACTGTTTTTCTTGATAATTGGTTGGCCCAAAAGGCTTAGAAAATTCACTTAGTGCCAATGGTTATCTGCCAACTAGAGGACGACAGAACGACATCTACAACCAAATCGAAAGCGGCCTGTACATATGACTTGAAACATCAGACTGGCGGCCTTGGTAGGTAAATGAGCGGTTCAATCAGTCAATAAAAGAATGTGCAAGATGAGCATCAATAAATTAATATAAGCGGTGTGGCAATATGGATAACAAATGGACGGACCGTTTGCAATGGTTATTGTGTTACATAACATCATA
>WEDG01006489.1:0-49241 GCA_017591395.1 Schistocephalus solidus
GGTCTTCTTGACTCTGTCTTGACACCGGGCTCAGGTGGGGAAGGAGGAGAGATTGCGGTAGCTGCAGTGCAAGGCTACTATCACTTAAAACTAATTCACGAGCAAGTCACCGTCCCTGCGCCACCTGGTGTGGAGCATACGGTGGACATGGTCGGACTACGACGGTCGAACTGTCGTGTCGCCCTTTCCGGCAGCCTACCAGGCCCTCCGGGCGCAGCTCATCAAACGTAAGAGCAAACACGGGATTTGGCCAAACGTGAATTCCACCGCAGGAGAACCTAGGACGCTATGCACCTATCCACGCCACAATTCGGGGCCGACGAAGGCGCAATCATGATCACCGCCGCATCAATTACTACCCCGACAGACGAGGAGACATGCACTCAGGACACAAACATGACTATCGACCCAGAGCGCCAATTAAGGTCAATACGGACCCAGAGAATGGCCGCCTACCTCAACGAGAGACATGTTACTGAGCAATTTCCTCCTCCCCCCCTTCTTCACCCCGGTGGCTACGGAGATGATTCCTGTGTGTATGCCGGCAAAGAACGCCAAAGCCAATTAAGGACTCCCCCACCCCGTCCTCCTATAGTGCACACTGTTAAGGTAAACCCGTACAATCAACCCTGTTTTACAAACTGGCTATCACCACCTTTAAATACTGTGAGACCTGGTACGATCCTCACCTCCGACGATGGAAGCTTGTATGCTTTTGAAACGTCAGGACAATACACCTATAGTCCCTGAGATCGCCTTTTCTTCTCATTTATGTCCGGGGGCACGCATATATATATATATATATATATATATATATATATATATATATATATATATATATATATATATATATATTTCTAATAGAAGCGAAGATGCGCGTTCCCGGAAATAAATGAGAAGATGAGGCGATCACGGGAACCATGGTTTTATTGTCCTGACGTTTCAAAATCAAACAGGATTTCATCGTCGGAGGTAAATATAATACCGCGCCTCACAGTATTTATAGGTGGTAACATTTCGGCTAATACGGGATTACTAAGGTTTTTGAATTCGCTTTGAGGAGGGGCCGGGTTTGGGGTGGAGATTCTCAGTCATCATGCTGCTTGATGAGCATGGTGGTGTTTCATTCTTGGCGATCATCCTTTGCCTGTTCACTGAGTCCGTGGTGGACTGGGGGCGGGCGGGTGATAGCTTGTTCTCAATCTGGTCGGGGGCCGGAGTTTGCATATCGGCAGTAGTCGTCAGTACCCGTCAGTACTACTGCCGACGTGCGAACTCCGGCCCCCGACCAGATTGAGAACAAGCCATCACCCGCCCTCCCCCAGTCCACCACAGACTCAAAGGATGATCGCCAAGAATGAAACACCACCATGCTCATCAAGCAGCATGATGACTGAGAATCTCCACCCCCAACCCGGCCCCTCCTCAAAGCGAATTCAAAAACCTTAGTAATCCCGTATTAGCCGAAATGTTACCACCTATAAATACTGTGAGGCGCGGTACAATATTTACCTCCGACGATGATATCCTGTTTGATTTTGAAACGTCAGGACAGTAAAACCATGGTTCCCGTGATCGCCTCTTCTTCTCATATATATATATATATATATATATATATATATATATATATATATATATATTCGGGTAAATAATTTCTGAAATTATTAAGTGCAGGACATGGAGTCAGGTGATTCGGACATGACTTTTTAAGGTCAGACCCGAAATTTCAATGAACATTTGGGTCGAAGACAATCAACCACTGTGGAATAACCACGTAATGCCCATTCTACAAACAAGTAGTACTACAAGTAGTATGAATCTTATATGACAAAGACGTTATACCGTACTTCCGACATAGATACTAGTATCTAGGTAGTATCTATGTCGGAAATACGGTATAATGTCTTTGTCATATATATATATATATATATATATATATATATATATATATATATATATATATCAGAAGAAGAGGCAATCACGGGAACAATAGATTTAATATCCTGACGTTTCAAAATCAAACAAGATTCCATCGTCGGAGGTAGGTTCAGTACGGCGCCTCACAGTATTTATATATATATATATATATATATATGATAGTGTGGGGCTCACCGATCTGCTTAAGAAACATGTATGTTCCTTTGTG
This sequence comes from Schistocephalus solidus, assembly GCA_017591395.1. NCBI lineage: Eukaryota > Metazoa > Platyhelminthes > Cestoda > Diphyllobothriidea > Diphyllobothriidae > Schistocephalus > Schistocephalus solidus. The sequence goes on from WEDG01006489.1 coordinate 2,147, forward strand.
CCCTGGAGCTCAGACTAGAGCCCTCGCAGGTGGTCGTATAGCGACGTGTAGCATATGATGAAATTGAACCGACAAAGACAAGGAAGACCGGGATGGCCATTTCTGGCTTATTAGCCGTCATCAGCCAGTCATACCCAATCCCAAGTTTGGCACACCTGGGATTCGAACCCGCGACCTTTGGTATTTGAGTCGAACGCTCTACCATTGAGCCACGGGCTCGTTGTTTTTGTCGGTTGTAATCGGGAATATGATGATACTGTGGGGCTCACCGATCTGCTTAAGGAACATGTATGTTCCTTTGTACCCTGGAGCTCAGACTAGAGCCCTCGCAGGCGGTCGCATAGCGACGTGTAGCATATGATGAAATTGAACCGACAAAAACAAGGGAGACCGGAATGGCCATTTCTGGCTTATTAGCCGTCATCAGCCAGTCATACCCAATCCCAAGTATGGCACACCTGGGATTCGAACCCGCGACCTTTGGTATTTGAGTCGAACGCTCTACCATTGAGCCACGGGCTCGTTGTTTTTGTCGGTTGTGATCGGGAATATGATGATAGTGTGGGGCTCACCGATCTGCTTAAGGAACATGTATGTTCCGTTGTGCCCTGAAGCTCAGACTAGAGCCCTCGTAGGCGGTCGCATAGCAACGTGTAGCATATAATGAAATTGAACCGACAGAAGACAAGGGAGACTGGTTCAATTTCATATATATATATATATATATATATATATATATATATATATACATATATATATATATATATATATATATATATATATATATATATATACATATATATATATATAGCCTCGGCCTTCACAATCCTGTTGGTGTTGGTACAAAATCTGGATCAGATATCCATTTACTCAGCTTTGCCGTGATACTGAAAACATAACCTTTGCTAGATCCAGGGCAAAGGTCTTGCACTTGCCAAAGTGCAATTAAGTCGATTAACTTCCGTCGAGCTTTGCACAATTAAGCCTAATCAATAAAGTAGGAAATTTTATTAGTGCGGCACTGAGCTTTGCTTTTGGGAATGGATTAAAATTTAGCCGGGAGCACTAGAAGCTTGCAAAGTCCAAAGGGTGAACGTTAGTTGCGGATTCTAACCAACTGCATCACAAAGATCGCAACTTCTCAGGTGAATGCCTATGCTAAATCGTTCTTTATTGATACTCCATTGATTGAATGAAGGTGTTGCAGCGTTTTACTGCAATACCTTTTGAGCTTCTTGCTGTAAAGGCCTACCGTGCTCAGGAAATAGGTCCAACTGGACTGTGTTTTATTTCATCGAATTGCCAATGATTCCAGACGTAGGCAGGTTAAAACACGAGACCTTGTACACCCATATTGCTGAACATGCTTAACAATCGATGCAGAAACTAAATAAATGAGAACGCTAAGGCTTCTAAAAGCATATCAGTTTTTTAAAAACCAGTTCTTTTTTCCTGCGTAAAAGTTAAATGTTTCAACACCTGACAACACACAGTCTACAGTTACTTTTCCCAAAATGGTTCTACTCGAACAAACTAGCAGAAATTATGGTTCACATTTCTTTAATCTATGACAAGCTCGGATAGTCAACTGGTGTATGAGAGAGATCGAAGAGAGAGAGAGAGAACCACGCCCTGCAGCGTATTCCTCCCTAGAAGAAATTTGACATGCATTAAAACTTCCAGGACGCGATAAACGCGTGGGCCCTGAATGACTGACAACTGGCTGATCAAACCGATCCACGCGCACAGCATCGTGTGGAGTGACTGAATCTCGTACTGAGTCAAGCTCAATAACTCCTTCTTAATTTAGCCATTATGGCACTTTCAAACTTCAGAAGCCGAAGGACTGTGGCGTGTCCGAGGCCATTTTCGGTTCCCTCGCATTTGTTTCGTAGTAGTAGTTCAACGGTATTGACTGCCAGGTCCTGCAGAATAGACATAAAAAGGAACGTGACATCAAACTATACCAGGATGTTGCTTCATAGGAGGCTAACCCCTTTAAGTTTCTCCAATAATTGTGTTGAGGAGCTGACTGTGGTGTCCGTATCAGTGGTCAGAAATTTGAGGCGCAGAAACAGCCACTTTGCCAGTCTGTACGTTGGAGTGCCTGTGAGCGATACGATAGGTAAGAGAAGAGCACCCACCTTGTGTACCGTAGGGAAGCCATATAACCGTGCCAAGGCCATGACTTGGGCTCTCGCAAATTGTCAGTTGGTCAGAATTATTGCATCCGAGTTCTCCAATGCCAACAGTCTCGTATTAATTACGCGTGTCAGCGTTTTAACCGGGTTGATTTCGCATGGGAAATATAACTGGCAATCCTCAAGGAAGTTTTTGGCTTTCCGGAGGAAGTCGGTTCTATCCAATACGCTGGTGGAACGACCCTTGTCCGCAGGCTCAATGACGATGTCTCTGTCAGCCCTGAGTTCCGTTAGTGCATCATGTTCAAACTAAGGGAGTATTTCGTACGGTTTATGAGCCATTAGGAGGGACGACACATGGTGTCGGAAAAGGTTCTTCGTCTTTTCCGTCGCTTTCGTCTAATGGATGACCGATTCCACGGCTCCAATCACGTTAATATGTTTGGTATCAGCTGTGTCGAAAGAGGCTTCGTGTTGTAAAACCTTACTTTATCCTTCTTTAGTTCATTTGACGACAGGTTATGTACCAATCTGTCGATTCTGGATGACTTTGGATTAGACAGCTTGTGGAGTTTGTTCCCCAGCTCAGCTTCGCATGTCGGTTACAGTTCACGCACTCGTTCATTCACCCTCTGTTGTAGCGGTATCGTACCAATTTCGCCCATAAACTCACAGCATTTGGTCTTCTCTTGGTCAATTCTCTTACGGTATTTGCGCAGTCTCACGTGAAAATATTGAAGGAGCACATGGATCATTCGTCTTTCAAGTTGCAATACTGCGCGGTTCGACAGCTCTGTGCTAGCCGGGGGTTCGTTTGAAACATATTTTGGCAACACGTTGTCGAGAGACCTATGCAGAAACCGAATCTGCACATAAGTAGAGGCCCCTAGAAGGGCAAATGTTTCCCATCTTCGGGCGAATCGGAGCACTTCGAGCCCGATAAAACCGAAAACGCGAGTCACAGGAAGTAATTGAAAAGAAGTAGATGCGATCACGGGCACAAGAGCTTTATTCGCCTGACGTTTCAGATCCCAACTGGAACCCATTATCGGAGACAGTATTTGATATGACTTATTCATACACAGGGAGTTCCAGTATTTAAAGGGATAGAGTTGCTATGCGACTGCATGTCAATAGCCATCAATGGCTACCCCTTCATCGATGATGACTGCGTTCTGCTGCACTTATTCTTTTATGGTCGGCTTGCGGGCCGTTATCCGATGAAAGTTTACCCCCCCCGTGTTGGGGGTTGGCTTGAGAATTGCTCGGCCATCTGGCTCACAGGCATTGGCTTCGGAAAATTTTCTCGCTTAAGCACACCACGAGTGGCCGATTTCTCCGGTCAAACTGAGTCTCAACACCGAATATGAGTTGGGGAGGTCGTTGCACTTGTGGATAGACTGGGGAACTGTAAACCATGGTTAAAACAACTCGCGATTCACGCGATTATCACCTCTTGCAAGAATTTCGGCTTAATCGAACTTGAATTTGGGGCCTGTTCCCGCTGAATGAGCCGTAAATTGAAAATTGGCGTCATTTCGTAGCACTGAAGCTGCGCGTTCGGCAATTCGCGTTTATTTTTGCCAAAGGGTGTCTTATAAACACTCGTTTGTGAAGGAAAGTGATCAGACTTTATTTTCCATCGTACTTTTACTGATGTCAGGCAATTATGCATTACAGCCTTAACAATAAATATGAAGAGAATCGCTTTATGTAAGTGGGCAACTGCGTAGCATGGAACAATAAACACATGCCGTACAACTTTGGAGTCTGCTAGTGCAAGAGCTGGTCGCACTCAACAGTTTTCACTTAACAGCAGGGCAATTAACCATTTGAAGCGCATAAGGTCTTGACATTGAACGTCTTTAAGAATACGGGAACAGTTCTTTATTGCTATGCAGGATTAAAAAGTGGAGATTAACGGGATATTTGCCAGCGTTAAGTCAAGAGATTTCAAATTATTCTCCTCCTGAACATATTGAAAAAGTTGCCGAAGATGCAAAAACCTTTGCAAACACGCGGGTGTACAAATATATTAATTTGTATATTAAGCGCCTTGGGGGCACTAGCAAAAAAAGTTAGCGTTGAGGTAAAACAATGAACATGCAAAATTTGGTGCTTTGTGTGCGATGCCAGATATACATGAGAATTAAGAATTTTTTATTGTGGATAATAGGCAGTTTTTCAAATCCATCGGCGATTTACCCTTTGAACGCATAAATTAACCATTTTTTTAAAAAAAAGAGAGATCAAAACAAAGCAGTGAAAAACGTCTACTGGGAAAGGGGACAGCGTTCAAAAAGTGTCTACTTTCAATAAACGAGCGGAGAAAAAAGCTGCTTTGAGAATTATATGGAGGGGCAAGAAAGATTGCTTATGAATGTAGGATAAGGCTTTAAAGACGTTACAGCAAGCTAGTGCATAGACGTCAAAATAGGGTGCACAGGGGTGCAAGGTCGCTTGTGAACCAGGGGGACCGAGATCGGACGTGAGCTTTGATATCTCAGTAACCAGGGCGGAATTCTAGGGATAGTTAGAAGCAAACTAAACAGAGGTGGTTTACACTGTGCGTGTCCGAATTTTAGTCTGAGGAGAGAGTCATTGGGACACGATGCATAGATATGTAATTCGCGAACGGTCTCCTAAATTCCCAATGGTATTTTCTTGGGGTCAATGAGGTAGCGTGATCACTCAGAGTCCGCTTAGATTCCAAGCAAGGAAAGGGCAGTAAGGCCACGATTATCATCAATGCGCGGGGAGATGGGACCGTGCTGACTGACCAAACTACCAGCCGGCAAAAAATGAGGAGTGTGCAGTCATCGTCAACAGATCGCTTGAAGTCCTAAAGGGAAGATGACGGTTAAAGCCATGATGATCCTCGCTTCATTAAGTGGGGAAACAGTTGGCGGTGGATTTATCAGCAAATTAAAATCAAAGCGTTTTAAAAGTCTAAGTGACAGTTTTAATTTGAAAAAAGAAAAGCATGCATTATCTGCCTTAAATCCCAGGAGGACTCTCCTCGAAGTTCAGTAGTTGAGTGTTTAGGAATGAAAAAACCAATAATGACTGAATACTTTCTGATGCAAGATGCTTACGGAAAGTCAATTGGAATAGGGATACCTAAGATAACGAACTAAGGCATAGGAAAGATTATTCCACAGGAACGCATCTTTGGATGCTAAACAGAAGGATAATTTAGACGTAGAACATAAAGGTAGTCGAATAACCATCGAGGAATTACGCATGACTCAAGACGTATCGATTGCCGTGAGAGCATACATACTTGGAAGATTATGGTTGGAGTTAATGTGAAATAGATAGCAAAGACTAGCTTCCAGTTTTCAAACCCATAAAAAAGTAATGTTTGCCAGCTGACCTCTCTCAGTATAGGAAATGTTTTACCCAACACAGGGAAAACCTCTACAAGTAAACACTCAAAACATTTTCGATTTTGCTACTGTCACGGGCATTCATTAGACCAAAGAAGAACGCCAATATTTGAGGGATATGTACAACAAACTATTTGAATAAGTCTAAGTTTTATTTCAGGAATAAAATAAGTTATGGGAATTCAAAGGTGACTCACCTACATCTCCCTCAAATATACTGATACTGATGAGAACTCACATATCTGAGCAGCCTTCGCAGAGATATGATCTGCATGAAATGATACGTTGGCTTATTTGGCAGGTCTATGTCCTTTGAAGTGGACCATTCAGAGAGTAGGTTATTTTGAAAGCCAATGGGGCCAGGAAGTTTGACAGGGCCAAAACACATGAAACTGCACTTGGAAGAAGAAAACTCAATCTACCACTTTGAACTCCATTGCAACAGTGAAAACAGATCAACGTTAATTTTATTAGCGCCAATATTTGCAATGTCCTTTAAAAAAACACTTAAGATCGTCAGCATAAATGAACATTTGCGAGTTTCTGCCAAAAGATTGGTGAAAAAAAGAAATGCACCGGGCCCAGAACCGTGTTTTGGTATACACCACTTGTGATCGAGTGAAGCGTCGGGTAACTACTACAGACCAGGGGTTTCTGATAGCAATTTGGCAGGCAAGACCCATAAAGTCTAGTAGTTTAGGCCGAATGGCGAGGGCTTCCAATTTAACTGGAAGACTTTTATGTGGCACTTTGTCGAAGGTTTTACTAAGATCAACATATTTGACTACTACTGATACTGTTCATTAAGAAGTGGAGTGATAAGATTAAGGAAAGCCAGGTTTCAAGTTTCACACGATCTTTCACATAAAATTCCATGCTGCGTAGAGCCCTGAAGCTGATTGGCTAGGCAAAAATCAAGAATTCCACTCAAATTATCGTTTCAAGTATTTTGCTAGAAATTGGGTTTATGTACGCTCCGATACTTGTTAGAGAGAAAGAATTACGCTTTATATTGAAGTATCATTCAAACTTTTAAGCAAAAAACAAAAGCTCCATTCACTAAGAGAATATGATAAGTGAGCATATTATGCTAGAATCAAAAAGTCCAAAATGGACATCTAGTGTGGGAGGCAGTTCCAATCTCAGTTTCTGTATTTCGGTCTCTTCACGCGTAAGGTAGCGTGCTAGAAATTGCAAAACACAGCGCTGATATACCTATGTACGGAAGCTTTGGCGCATCGAAAGGGAAGACTTCATGGAAATCAGCTCAAAGTGGACGGGATGGTTAACATCGTCAAAATTTGCCCAGAAAATTGTTTGACTGTTGTGAAGTGCCGTTTTGTTATCAAATCCACTAAAACATTATAATTGTTAACATCAGATGGAGATCCAGGCTTGAAATCTGGAAGTATGTTCGAGGCGTTCGATTTTTCTGGAAAAAATCAGCTCTAAATTTTAAACAATCCTAAATCATGGGTTAACACATCTTCCTCCTTATCTCGAATTAGTATGTCATCAATAAGCCAGCAAGATACATAAAATATAATATCCTGCATTCCATAGAGATCAGAATCAACTTTAATGTATTCAGACTACCGTGCGACATGTTTTTAGGAGATTCCGATAAAAAACAAGGGAGACTGCGGGTTTTTCTGGCTTATTAGTCGTCATCAGGCCGTCTTAACCAAATTTAGGTTTGGGGGACCCAATATTTGAACCAGCATCCATCGAGCACCTATCGTAAGAATCTGATTGGTGAGTACCACCCTGCAACAACATATTTTCAAGCGATTGTTTCGTCTTAGAGTGATTCGATGTGATAGAATCAGGCACCAACAATGTTGTTTTAGGATCAGGTCCTGTTATTCCTATTGTGAAAGTGTGACATTTGTCGAATTGTTGGATTCAGATTTGCTTTCAAAGTGAATTGTTAGCGAAAGTAAGTGGTTCCCTAGACAGTCGATTTCATTGTCTGAGTACCCCTTACTTGAGAAAAATGCTAACTGAACAAGGTACGTACGTTTGTTTTGATATTATCTACAGGTTAACCCTGGTAATTCTTTCTTCAATCGAAAGTAATCGTTCAATTAAAAATAGCAAGAATAATGCACATAGTCCTAATTTTCTATGACATCCAGCTCCTTAGCTATCGGTTTCAGAGTAAAAATTGAACAGACATATACCACGTGTTCACGAAAAGTCCTTAAACCCATCCAATGGGTCGTTGTACTGCCTTTTACTCGCTCGAGATGGCTAATATCTTTCTTAATTAGCGCCTGTAATATTGATGTTGCAGGCTAACTGTACATATGCGATGATAATTTACATTGATAGGGTCACCATGGGCAATGCCTGTGACACTTCAAAATATACATGCAACATTTTGCTCAAAACCATGCATATGCCTTATCCAATGCACAATGGTATATATGTTTCCAAAGACGATTAAGACTGCGTTGAGGAATCAATTTCACGGCAGTTAGTAGGCATATTTCATCGATCGTGTCACTGACCGTCGTTCTACTGACGTTATGTAGGAAATGGAAATAATCCTCGTTTATTATGTGTAACCAAGGCTTATTTATTCCTGGCGTTTAGAATCTTCTCAGGTAATTGTGACAAATTCAGACTGCCAAATCTGCTACAGATTTGGGACTACCACCCTTTGTGAACAGCCTGCAGAATGGGTGCATCAAGGAAAAGGTCACTTTATCTACGTGTGAAAAATTAAAAGCGTCATGATATTTTGAGGAGAAATTTTAAAAGTTAGACTGAATTTCTTTATACTTCATTTTCTTCCTAGCATCAGTATAATTCATTCTGAAGTGCACATTTTTGGTGTCATTGCGGAAACAATGGTACCAAATGGAGATAAAAGTACATTTAGTGCCTCAATATTTGTGTTTCCTGCTAAACGGATTATTTTTTGCTGGCGAATTGGAATTTAAATTCGTTATTTTGTGGGCTCCTTTATTGTTAAATAGTTTGGTGCGCTTTTTGTTCTTTGCAGATCATTAATATTACCTGTCATTTTTTCTGCACCATCTAATAAGCTTGTTCACGTATATGTCTGGCGTTATGAACAATGCTTTGATCGGCATGCTGCCTCAAAACGAATCCTCGTCTTCAGAATTAAAAAAATTCTCCAACACTTAGTTAAATATTAACAAAATGTTTTACAGAAAGTTACTAACATAGCTTAAGTACTCAGATGTGCAGCAGTTGTTTTCATTAACGAGCCTCAATTCTGATGACAGGAGCTAAAAGGCGAAGGTAGGGTAACATTTAGTCTTAGGAAGCCTCAGCACCCTCGGACCTTACTTTCCTCTTCGGTGAAACGTCATTATTTGTACTTTGGACACCATTTTAGCAGCTAATACCTTTAAGGCAGTTTACGTACCACAAACTTTCACTTAAAGTATCTATATATTTTACAGATATGACGTTAGCGATTTCGGGCGCGTCGTAAATGTAAAACTTTGGCTAATATCGAATGAAATAAAAAAGTTTTCATTTTTTTCACCAAATAACATAAATCACTAGGAACAGTCGTTTAAAGTGAAACAACGGACAGTGATAGCCCAGATATGAATTGTAGATTCGATGTTCAGTGCAAGCACATAACTTCCTGAAACAAACGTGTTCAGCGAAAAAGAGATTAAGCAGCAGAAAAATGAAATGGTATCGTCTGGAGCAACATTAAGTCGTTGTTATTAAACGCATTTACTGCTTTGTTTAAGCTGTTATGTTCCGTATATGAATCCAGCAGTGGAAAAGTGTTGTATCGATGAAAACAGAGTAAGAAAACGTAATGTAATATAAAGGATTTTAAGGTTTGACAAAGGTTTGAGGGTAGAGGTTTCGAGTAAGAATTCAATGGGTTGGGCTAAACAGTTTGATAAGGGTAAGGTTAAGCTTTATAAATTTCGGTTTTGAAATTTGGGGTTAGGATTGCAATATAAAGAATAGGTGTAATCGTTAAGATTAGCTGACGAAGACACGCCTGAGAGGTCCTTTTTGAGATGTTCTTTGCATTCACTGTTATCGCGAACGATTAACCCCTAAAATTTCCGTTATTTTCAATTTTCGTATATCGTTTTTTATGTGTTTTGTTTCTCTTTTGTTTTTAACAGTATAATATTTATATTAAATAGTGTGAAGGTTGCGATATTATTATATTGCGTTTTTCGGTGGTAAAGCAATGCTACTTTTAAATTGTCACTGTATTGGTTTTTGGTGCACTTAAATAAGAAAATAACATAAATGCAATCTTTTTGCATTTAGTTGGCCACTTCCTCCAATCCTTCACAAAAATCATTATTGTGGCCATTTCTGTATAAGTAAAGTCCATTGTTCTCTTTTACGACTGGAACATAAACCGGTAACCTAATCCTGTAAAGTTCATCCAGGCAAGGCATTTTCTTTAGCCTTATACTCTGGCAGAATACGACATCTGAATACACGAAAACATCTTTCAGAATCTTCACATCTATTTGACTAAATCATAGCAAAACTCAAAACTGCGTTTTTGCGTATTCGATACTCATATGCGGCAATCTGAGAATATTTAATGTTTATGCACCCCAATTATCTGTTGCCCAAAAATATTACTCAATATTATGTCCAATATTTTTGCCGTAGTTGAAAAACAGGTTAGCACAGTTGTTGCGCGTCGTTTGAAATTGCTTTCGAATTTCAGTTCCTTTGAGTGTACGAAGTTTAAGTCTCTACCTTGGTGTAGAAAACACGTTGATTTGGAATAACTCTCGAGTTGATTGTCCAGTCTCTAAATTTGGGAAATATTTTCTTGGACTAAACGATTCTGCGGCTTTCCAAATATTCCATCACTGACGATTATTCCATGTCCAGGACATTATCCCAACGAGAAATACAAGCTTCAGCGTTCACTTGCTTCAAAATTCACGCCAGCGGTATGCTGCTCTAATCTACTTTCATCAAGGAGGGAGAAGTCGCAACAAAGGCTGAGTCGTTGCATGCTTATTAGAAGTCTGACTGCTGAATACTTTTGCATCCTAGCCCAGTTATTTAAGAGGATTTATAAATTAAATGCATTCGAATACAGTCATAAGAGGTATGGAAAACGCAGACGCTCAGGACTCATCTGTGCTGAGGAAAAAAAATCGCGGCGCGGGCGGGTCTCGAACCCAGGTTACAGATTTATGTGGCAACGAATAAAACCACTGCGCTACGTCTTCACGATAATTTGGAAAACAAAATTGTTTCCAAACAAAAAAAGATGACAAAGACAGATATTCTGTTACCACTTCTCCTCCTGCCAAGCGGGCAAAAAGCCTGGGAACACTAATGAATGTCACCTACGAGGACGAAAAGTGCATGGGGTGTTTAAATCTCTTGCAGAAATTCTTATTGATGGAGAAAGAGATAAGTAACTTGAAACAAGAAATGGCCGATATCAAAGAGAAGGTTCAAAGTTAACCCGAAAAAAAACACCCGTAGCAAAGAGAATTCCAACCAAAGAAATAGCGTATGCAAATATTGCTTCCTCAAGAAAACCTCATGTAGAGCTTAAAGACATTGCGTCTACAGAGTTTCAAAAGGGAGATCAAACCAGCTCATGCACCTTACTACTGTCATCGAGCTTAGACAGAAGCAGTAATGTGCTGGATACACAAACGTATGCGGCATCGTCACTGAATGATACAAAAAAGGGTGAAGTTGAAAAGCACGTCGAATTTGAAGCACCTAAGACGAAGAATTCGAAGTCGAAAAGGGCCAAGAAGCTTTCACAAAAAAAGTGGTTTGAACTCCGGAAAAAGCTCGTTCTTACCGATAGATGCTCAAGGGAAATCCTCTGTTGGTAATACAGGAGCAAGTGGAGGACCAATTGGCAAAGTTTCCAAAAGGGGTTTACCATTAACTTTAGGAAAAAATGCTCATACTGACGAAAATAACATCGTCAACCAGAGTAGCATTCTTCCTAATACTGATGCTCTATCAACAAATCTGAACTCAAAGTCACCAAACATACATTTCGACCAAAAACGCAATCTCGTTATTAAATGGGTTCCCGAGTCCACTTCTCTGATTGCAAAGGAAAGGGTAGAACATGACCTCAGTCTTTTCCGAGAATACTCATATTCAATTCTTCGAGAGGGCGAATGCGTAACAGTGCACAAAGCATCCGTTTAGGAAAAGCGGATGTTTCACATGAACTATCATCACCAAGGCCTCTTAAAATCATGCTTGAAAATGATGTTCAGGCTTTACGCCTCCTAGAACGGAGAACGGCTCTCCGTAGCTCACACAGGGATGTGTTTTTTCAGCCGGATTACGAACCCAAGGAAAGGTAAAAAATGAGGATGCTGAGAGCAGAACTGAAGAGGAGGACCGAGCAGGGGGAAAAATGGCTCCAAATAAAGGACATGGAAATAAAAGTGATAAAGAGGTCATTCTTATGGCAGACCCCGTACATAATCAAGGTGGATTCTCACCGAGACGTAGAACACTAAATACGATGTACCCAACCGTACAGAGCTTAAATAATAATAAGAAGGCGCTCCAGAACTTTGATGACGACCACTCATCAGAACACAGCGTCGGTGGGATGGAAACCAGTTCATCTCGGAAAACAATGACAGACTCTAGTATTGAATCGCGCAAAATGCGCAGAAGTCTATATGGAGGAGTTACCCAGTCTAAATTGAGATGTTTGTATACCAATGCTCAGAGTCTCCTATCGAAAGTAGATGAACTCAAAGCATAAGTATCAGACCGAACCCCCGATATCGTTGCCATTACGGAAACGTGGCTCAAAGCCGACATCGCGGATAGCGAGGTTTCGATAGATGGATACCAACTTTTTCGAAAAGACCAAGAAAATAGAAAGGGAGAAGGAGTGGCCGTATATGTTAGGACAGGAATCTCGGCAGTCGAACGAGCACACTCCATCTTCCCTGAATATGAATTTCTTTGGATAAAGATTAAAAAGGAGTGTTCACAGAACCTACAATTCTTGACCATCTACAGACCACCGAACATTCCAAGTGCAGCTGATGAGTCCCTCCTCATTTGATCAAGGAAGTAGCAAGTCACCAGGAGGTGCTTATTGCTGGATATTTTAATGCACCTATAGTAGACTGGTTTAATCTGACAGTTGATGTTGCACCAACTTCCTTCGGCCACAAGCTAATGGATTTCACTCTCGACCAACCTCTGGTACAGAAGTTTAACATACAAACGAGATTTAGAGAGAACCAGAGAGCGAATTGCCTGGACCTTGTATTTACGAAGGATTTATCTAGCATTGATGAAGTGTATTCTATTGCACCCCTTGGTAAGAGTGAACATAGTACGCTGATGTGGGATTACTCACTTTATTCTCAGGGCCAGAATGGAACGTAATGCAAGCGAAATATATGGAAGGCTGATTTTAACGCGATGAGGAAAGAACTGATGTCCATGAGATGGGATTGTTTGCTTAAAAGAATCCAGAGGATGACTGGCGATCATTTAAGACAGTCTTACTCGATCTGATTGAACGCTTTTGTCCAGTGAAGGGGCAAAAAAAGAATAATCGCCCCACCTGGTTAACAAGAGAACTTAACAGGCAGCTAAAGAAGAAGAATAAAAAATTGAAGGTATTCAGGCAAACAGGGTCAGCAGAGCATCTCAAAGAATTTCGTCATCAAAGAAACGCTGTAAAAAGAATGATTTGTCAGACAAGGAAGAACTATGAATTTAAGAATTATTCAACAGGCTGAATATAAACCAAAAGTTGTATTCCATTAAATCAATAGCCGACTAAAAAACAAGGACCCAGTAGCAATACTCATGTATGGGAATGGTGTTGAAGTCGTTGAAAATTGCGACAAAGCCGAGTACTAAGGTCAGTTTTTTGCCTCAGTTTTCACTTAAAAACCGGAACTTCAGCTTGACCACGTCAACAGTGCTGTTATAGACGCCGGTCCATTGCTTGAATATATAATCTTCCAGGAACCTCTCGTGGAACTAGAACTGCAAAATCTGAAAGAGTTGAAGTCATCTGGTCCGAACGATATACTGGCCAAGTTCTTGAAAGAACTGGCCAGCAAACTGTCCAAACCACTAGCGCATATATTTACTTCGTCGTTTGAATCAGGGAAACTGCCATCCGAATGGAAGGCAGCAAATATATACCCCAAATACAAGAGTGGTGCTCGATCTAATGTCAACAATTATCGGCCTGTCAGCCTAACCTCCATTTGCTGTAAAATAATTGAATCAATAATCAAGAAGGCAACCATGAAGTCCCTTGAGGAAAACCAATTACTCTCAGATCTCCAGCATTGCTTCAGACAGAATCGCTCCTGTCTTTCTAGTTTATTACTCTCCACAGAGCAGTGGACTCGTGCACTGGACGAAAATGGTAGGGTTGACGTCATATACACTGATTTCAAGAAGGCGTTTGACAGTGTCCCACACAAACGTCTCATCTACAAATTATCTGAAATCGGCATAAGAGGAATGCTGCGGACATGGATCGCAGACTTTCTTACAGATAGATTGCAAACTGTGTGCGTCGATACCTCGAAGTCAACACCTACTCCGGTTCTAAGTGCTGTCCCCAAGGCTCGGTATTAGGGCCGTTACTCTTCTTAGTGTACACCAACGACTGTGTTGACGACCTGGATTGCAGCGCCATCATGTTTGCAGATGATGTTAAATTTTGGAGGGTCATCAGATCTGATTTCGAAAGTCACGCACTTCAAGAGGATCTCAACCGTCTTAGCAGCTGGTCTGCTCGTTGGCTCTTAAATTTTAACGTTGGGAAGTGTGTGGTCCTAAGACTGCGTACCAAAAGGACCAGTGAGGAGGATGATTCCTACCAAAACATTCTCAATGGGCAGCCCCTTTCAATTGTTGAGGAACAGAAGGACCTCGGTGTTCTAATAAACTCCTCACTTAAACCATCTTCACAGTGTTTAAAGGCAGCTAAACGCGCTACACAGGTCTTATTTGCGCTCAGACGTGGATTTGTGCAGATTGATAAGGAACTCTTCCGAAAAACCTACGGGGTATTTGTTCGATCTCACTTGGAATATGCCATCCAGGCCTGGCGTCCGTGGTTTAAGAAGGATTATCTACAGCTGGAACGAGTGCATGCGAGGGCTACGAAGATGGTCAAGAATCTTAGTCATCTGCCTTACGAAGCCAAACTGGTTGAACTTGATTTGTTTCCTCTTAATTACAGGCAACTACGTGGTGACCTCATCCAAACCTACCGGATTGTCAGAGGCCGCGATTGTGCCTAGAATTTGCTGACTTCTTCGAATTGGCTGGGACGGAACATCTGCGGGGTCATCCCTTTAAACTGCAGAGGAAGTTTGTCCACACGGAAGTCCGTCGGAACGCCTTTTCGCAGAGGGTCGTTGGAGCATTAAACGGACTCCCTGACGAGGTGTTCCTTTCAGAAACTTTTGACACATTTAAATTCAAACTAGATACTCATTTTCTGAGAAACTATTGTCAATATAATGAAGACTGTGTAAACAGTGGCAGGTTGCGCCTAGCCTACACATATCGATTACCCTACATTTTCATTTGTCAGATATATCACTGTAAACGTTTGTACTATTGACATTTTTGCATGTGCATAGGGAGCACAAGGGCGAAAGCCTACTTCCCTCAATAAAGTGACTGAAAGTGACTTAAAGTGAAACTTAAACATTTTATTGATATTATAAGACTTTGAAATGTGGTAAAACTCCCAAAAAAGTCCACTACGCTTATTCTTTTTCTTCCTACATTCCAACTAAGTATGAAAAACCCCTGATTGGAACGGTTTGATAACTACGCTTCTCTTCAATGACACCAAAAAGTGACTCAAAATCCTAATTTTTGTCAAAAAGAGTTAAGAAGCTCTACGAAATTTAAAAGTTAAGCTCGGATGTCAATATTATATACAAACTACAAAATTTAAGAACGACCATACGGAAAATATTGCTGATATTTATATCCACCATGAACTGATTCAGGTGTCTCAGATATTTTTTTGTTTTCATCCAAACAATTGTTCGATTTATCTTCAAAAAAGCTTCAAATAATGTATTGATTTTATTTACGTTTATGCATGTCACCTGATCCTGTCGAAAAAGAGAGTCTTATTTTCAACTATTCGTCGTTAGACAATTCATAGCAGATTATGTGCCCTTTCGGCACACAAGGTGCTCTTCATTATTCTGGCGCAAATCTTATCTCCACTAGTATGTGGACATTTTCTTTTGACCGAATTCAAACACGATTCACTTAATTCCTCCCTTAAATTTATTTCTTTGCTTATATTTAGAATTTAGAATTTATATTTGGTTAGCACCAGCAAGACACTGTCTTAAAAAAACATCAAAAACAAAATAAAGTTACAGCAATGTGTGTAGATCTAAATGTACAAATACTTAATAATGTAGACAGAACTTGTCCTGTTAGGCCAACAGTTAGTGATGTTTTGAAATTATTGGTTAACTAGAAAAAATAGGCGGTGATAAAACTCAAACCTATCAGGATGAGGCGAAAGATCTAATTTATTGGTGAAGCTTAAGCCCAAGTCCTTGATGGAGGAACGTTCAATCATAGGGCATCCTTCAAAAATAAGAGGTTGCGGCAGCCGTACAGGCCCAAAACTCATGTAGCGACAATGAGAATGTGAGAACTCTATTAGTCATGTGGAGCTCCAGTCCGAAAGAGCGTCTAAGTCCGAATGAATATGTTCTAGGCATCGTTCGATCGTAGAGTTAGAGAAGGAATACACGCAGTTGAGGTCATGAGCATAAATAAAAGATTGAGAATGTTTAACAATCGATGGAATATCATTTATATACAGTAAGAACAAAAAGGACCTAATTCGATATCTTGAAGGACACCACTCACAATCGGGGTAGCACTTGAGTATGAGGACCCCAATTAAACTTTTTGTTTTCGATCATTTAGGTATGATCTAATAAAGTCAGTAAGGGGACTACGAAACCTATAGATTATAGTTTAGCTAGAAGTCGTCCATGAGGCACTTTATCAAATGCCTTACTTAGATCAAAATAGATAACTACTTCAGATAGATGATCATTACGAAGAGAGGTTAGTAGATTTAGAAAAGACATGTGGCAGGTTTCAAAAGAGCAGTCCGGTAAAAAGCCGTGTTAGGAAAAATTGATAATTTGATTACTTATGCATTTTCGAAGCGTTTAGAAAGAGAGGGCAATTTTTGAACACTGAGATATTTATGAATGTCAGATCGGGAACCAGATTTAAAAACTGTTATTATAAAAGAAGTTTTCCAATAATCGGGGAGGAAACCATTTTCGAGAAATACTGAGAATAATTTGCTTAGTAAAGGTGAAAAATCCCTTACCTGTTTAATAAGTGAGTTTAGAATGTTATCAGTTCCAACCGAATGTGAATTTTTTTAGGTGAGCTATTTCTTTTTGGATACGTGAAGGCGATAAATAAATGGTTGTTAGAAGTGAATTTGAATTTGAAAGCAGAGAAATTGAGGGAGTGAGGCAAGTTTTAGTGGTAAAGTGGTTGGTAGAAAACGAATTTAACAATTCTGCTTTGCCCAAAGCTTCTGTAGCGAATTTTTTGTTGCAGTTGTGTAAGGGCGGAGTTACATTCAGACGCTTAGCCAATGACCGCAAATGGAAGATTTGAGCAACAGATTTGGATGAATTGGCATCACTTAGTGCCCGAGACTCCCTACGCTTATCTCTAGCAAGCCTTATTTTCGATGCTAATTCAAATCTTTGTGCAATCCTTATGCGAACTGACAGAGAGCTTTTAGATGAATCTTTAAGTTGCTGTCGTAATTTATTAAGCCTGTTTTGGAGAAAATGGGAAAAAGTAGAAGAAGCTGTATTTGAAATAAAAATTTTAAACGGGATAAATGCTTGGATTTTTTCTGTGAGGTTCTGCAATAGCTTATGAAAAAAGGTTGGATCGTTGATTGAAAATATGCAATGCCAATCTTAAGTGCTTACTATATTATGTATTTATTCATGGTTTTTTGTTAGCAAAGTCGAGGTTATTGCATTTAACCTCAGCCTTCGTAAGAAGGGGGACTAGAAAATAACAGCGAATTATTTTGTGATACGTTTTGATAAGATCACGAAGGAAATTCATAAAAGAGAGGGTGGACATCCTTTGTAAAAATTAAATCTTAAATGTTGTTATTTCTAGTAACTGATCTGACCAGTTGAGACATGTTTGATAAGTTATTAGTATCGACCAATTTCTGAAGTTTTGGTTGAGAGGAATTTGTCTGCCAGTCAATGTCTGGCAGATTAAAATCGCCTACGATTATTTTGACATCAAATTGAGTCTCTGCAACTTTTGCAAATAGTTCACAGAGCTCACCTTCATTGCCAGATAACACGGAAGATTATAGGCACAGCAAATTACCGCTTTTTTATTGTGCGGGAGGATGACTGAAGCAAGGCATACATTTCCAGAAAAGGACAAAAAGCTCAGCTGAAAAGGGAAATGAACAAAGGATGACTTAATATAAAGGAGGCAACCACTGCCACGTTTTTCAGCGCGGTCTTGTCGGTACAAATTGAAATTATCTATAGCAAGTTTTGAGTGAGAAATAAGAAAGTGAGCCCATGATTCAGGGATGCATAGCACATCTGGATCAAGCTCAAAGGCTGCTGTTATAATGTCAGCCATCTTATTTACAAACTGATCTCGCATTGAGTGAAACTAAGCTGAGTGTATTCCTGAGCTGCAGGTTACGCTCATCAGTATTTATAAAAATGAACATTTGGTAGTGGAGAAGAAACTGTAAAATAGAAAAGAAAGGTGGGTAAAAAGTTGCTCTGGTCTACATTTTGTTGAGATGCTACTGTTAAAGGAACTGAGATTATTGTACAACGGCATATTTGGATGAAACCCATGGAAGGGAAGGCTCTATTGTGGCCTAGGAAAGATAGGGGTTGGCGTAGAAATGAGATTTTGAGGGAAGTTAGCAAAAATTGGTGGAAGATGTGCATTTGAAAAAGGAATAAATTATTTCGAAAAATTGGTAACATAATTAGAAGGGTTAATTATTTGGGGCTTTCGGACACTTTTTGGGTTGGGAAAGATGCTCACGTTAGCGTTCGAATCTGTTGTAGATGCTGAGGTGGTAGAAGGTTTCCCATCGGTAATGACGTTTCTGATTTTAATGCCTGGCTTAGCCAATGATTCAGATTTACTGGCAGTTTTCCTAGGTTTACTAAATTTGGCACCTATAGCAGGCGTGGTTTGCTTGGGTGGAGAAAGAAGTGGCATTAACACGACTTCACTTGTACTAAGAACAAGGTGAACGGGTTAAGATTCAGCTGGAATTGAAATTCCTGTTACTCCGGAGGGCTGTGTGCTTGCATTCGCTAGAGGGCAAACCTCTGAGATAACTTTTGGTATTGGAGGTGTAGACCTAGGCTTCTCGTTTGCTAATGAGGGTGAAACCTGACGTTCATTTGGGGTTTTATCCATACAGATAAAAAACTTGTTTTTTTTCAAATATTGAGCTGAGTGCTTATGCTTAGAGAAAAGAAGGTCCACTTCAATCGCCGAAAAACGTTTGACCACAATTGGCGGGTTTTAGCTACGGGAAGACAACCTTTTAGCTTCAGCGACTTAATAGTTAAAGACGCATGAGTTAAGGAAATGAAATGCAACGTCCAGGGGGATTTTACTCTTAGGGACGTTTTATAAAAGAAAATTGCAACTTTTCTTATGTCGATCAATTGACTCAGTACTTACCATGTTTATAAAAGGCTCTTTGTTCTCGCATTGTTGCGAAGTGAGTTAAAGGAAAACTTTCCGTAAAAAATGGTACAAAGGATCGTGAACAGAGAACCATATTAGGACATTAAGGAATTAAAGTTTTCCAGGGCATCAAGGTCTAATTTCTTCATGCTTACGGTGGGTTGCTCCAGTGGAAGTTTTACGCGAAGAGGATGTTTGCATCTAAGCGCCGACTGGGGTTTCATATTAATTTTAAAATAAAGTTTTTTCAAATCGATAAAATGAAAGGAAAATTGTCACAAATAACGTTTTGCTGAATAAAGGATGTTATATTTGAAAGCAAAGCACTACAAGCAAATCTCTGCTAGGTAACGATTTTAAACTGAAAATAGAATTTGCGAAGAGGCTATGCAGGATGAAAAATTACATCAACTGGTCTACCAGCAACTGCAAATTAATTTTCGCTGGAAATAAGGTATACTTACAAATTTTAACTTTATTTCTAAAATGAACCCTTGAATTCCGTCTTTTTGACGTAAATCTGAGAAATTTTTAATGTTGCTATGTAGGGTGAAAAAGTTTAAAACCATGTCTATTGCAATAACTGCAGGTGTGTGCAGTTGATAATGAGGTAGAAATACAATAAATTGTCAATAATCGAGCTAATATTTTCGACAGTAAACGAAGAAATCGGTTAAAAATTTGAGAATTCACTTATCTTCGAATTTAACCAACCGTCTCCGACCTTGATTATATTCGGTCTGAAACTCAGTCATCTCCAAGTGTTTTTATATTTTGATAATAAATCAATGCCCGAAGTTAACTCTTCGACGAAATAAACTAAAATGAGACCTGTGGGAGACCTTCCGCTCTAATATAAGTCATAAGTTGAATATTATTGAAAGTTTTTACCCACGCGTAGCAAAAAGATTTTTCTGCATTAATTTTTCAGCTTCGTTGTAACCTAACATTCAAAGCCTCAAATACTTCTGTCCAATTTAATCCGAAAAAATGACGGACACAAAATGTACTTTCGATAAAATTAACCTATCTGCCATCTCTCGTGTATATCAGTTTGTAGAGAAACGTGAATCTCTTTTTATGATCCTCATTTCTCTGTTAGGTGCAAGTTCATTTACAAATAATCTCACAAACTTGCCACCAGTGAAGTCTATCGTACATTTGATCTCCGAAGTTGCCAATAGATCAAAACGTAGAATTAATATAATTATTCGCAATTTCCCACAAACTATAAACTCAACGTCAACTATCTAGCGAACTATACTCTCCTGATGCCTTTACATCCAAATAGTTACAATCAAAAGTCTAAGCTCAATATAGAGGCGCGTTGTTTGAAATTGGTTTCGAATTTCAAGTACCTTGAGCCTACGAGTTTTTAGTCTCTATCTCAGTGTAGAAGACACAGTGCTGGAAAATTATTAAAGAATTGTCTTTATATTCCTCTGAGTTTGTAAATTGCGACTTGGACCCTCGATCTTTGCTGCTTTCTGAAACTCACGCCGGCTGTGTGCTCCCTGCATCTGCTCTCAATCGCGGAAGGGGCTCAAACCAAAGGCTGAGTCCTTATATTTTCATATTCTTAATGTTGAATATCTTTACTGAATCTCTGTTAATCTTGTGGCAATTCTACCATGCAAAACTCAAGTTCCTTAAGTTCATTGTAACAAAAAATTGGTCCACGACCTAGTTTTGAATCTGCACCACAAAATTGCTTGGGACCGTTTATCGGCGCCTCTACCCACTCGGCCATATTGGCAGGGGATCTTGTTAAGCAAGTTATTGGACAAGCAGAAAACAATTGTAACTATCGTTATTCTGTCATTTGTTCACCTCCCGCTAAACGGGGTAAAAGTTCAGTAAGCTTAACTAATGTAGCTTACGAAGACGAAACATGTATGGGGTGTTTCAGCCTCCACCAGAAATTCTCAGGAATGGAGCAGGAAATAAGCAATCTAAGACAAAAAATAGATAACTTAAAAAAATCTATATCTTGCTCAACTGCTAAAAAGCTCCTGTTCATAATAAACCTACCGCAAAGCAAAATTCGTATTCATATATAGCTTCTTCAAGCTTACATAAAAGTCACATTAAATATATCGCGATAGGTAGACTCAGTAAACCAGAGGAATTTTCGCTAATTCCGAAGGGAGCCCCATCTGTTCCTTGCGTCACTAAACCAGTTCTAAGGTCGGTTAGCGTCAACACTAATCTGGCTTTACTGCCCATCGCTACATCACTGGAAGACGTTACACCAACATGCGATGTTGAAGAGGTTGGCGAGTTTGTAAAGCCAAAGAAGAAAAGGTCTAAGAAGAACAAGTTGTACAGAGATTTGGCTCCAGCCTGCTCAACACCCGATTCATCTGGACCTATCAGGCAAAGTGAACTGGTTACCAGTACTCACTCAGCTGAAAGATCTGAAATACAAACGGGCCCTCAATTGAGTCGAAAACAGAATGTAGTCATTAAAGGTGTCCCAAAGTCAGCTTCAATTATTCCAAAGGAGCGAGTTAAACATGACTTGGAACTCCTTCAATTGTATGCAAAACCGCTGCTAACGGACGGCGAGTCCGTTCACATTCTCAAGGCATATAGAATAGGGAAGGCTCTGTCCACACTTGACTCAAATCCTCGACCAAGACCTCTAAAAGCATCTTGGAAAACGAAGCACAGGCACAGATCCTGCTACAGAGAAAATCAACCCTGCGGGGTACACATTCTGAAGTGTTTTTTCAACCGGAATATGGGCTGAAAGAGCGAATGAAAATGTGACAGCTAATAATAGAACTGGAAACGCGAAAGACCAATAGCGAGGCAAATCTTAAAATAAGGGATGCACAGATTGTTCAAGTGAAAAGACCATTTTTTTGGCCGAAGGCAGACACCCTGACAGCCTAACTGTCCAGTTTCAGAAACAAAAAACGTGCCCGCTTAAACAAATCGTCCTCAATGCCAGATCTCTGCTTAATAAGATGCCTTAGCTCCAGACTCTGGTTTTCATCCACCGCCCCGACATTGTAATAGTTACAGAGACATGGGCAACACCCTGTGTATCCGACTCCGAACTCTCTATTCTAGGCTACGCTTAGATTTCGGAAGGATCGACATGAGGGCCGTGGCGGAGGAAGCTGTATCTATGTTAGGCAACCACTTACATTTTTTCCATTGGACTATCGCCAATTTACCGCGGTAGAGGAAAGCTGTTGGCTCCGAGTAGTTCTAAAAGATAACTACTCTTTACTCGTTGGTAGTGTCTATCGCCCACCCAATGCCAGCGAGGATTACGATATTTGTCTCTCGCTGGCATTTCACGCCACAGCTGACTTAAATCTGAAGTACTGCTTGATTGCAGGTGACTTCAATCTTCCTGAAGTTCACTTGTTTCCAACTTCCGGTCCTTAAAAGTTCGAAAACCTAATTGAGGCCATAGATATAGGCATGTGGGACCAGGTAGTTGATTTCCCACCCGAGGATCAAACATACTTGATCTTATTTTTTGTAGAGGTTGTCAGCCATTGTCAGTGTCACCTTTAGATCCACTTGGGAATTCTGATCATACTATAATTCTTTCTACACTAGAACTAGAGGCTGCTGAAACGTTTTCCAAAAAATATAGCTTTTTCCGTGATTTCAGATCAGCAAATATGAGGGAATTGCTAACACGCATAAATTCCCACGACTGGACTAACTTCTTTGTATGTTCGGATATGAATAGTTGTATTGATACTTTTTAAAAAGTTCTAGGTCCACTCATTTTTCGTTTTGTTCCCCGTAAGAAAATAATTAATGTCAAAGATGAAGTCTACCTCCCTTTATCATTCCGCCGTAGACTGCGTAGACTCTCCCGTCGTTTTCATCTACAAAACGACACCTCTGTCCTGCCCTTGATCCAACAAATCTTTGAAGAGGCTAAGAGGCTGTCTGACGAAAAACTACATTCCGATGAGGTCAACTTTGCCGAAAACCCTTCGTTAAATGTTGCGAAGCTCTTTTCGCGCACAATAAAAGTGTAGAGAAAAATGAAGCACCCCGTTCTTCGAGATGCCTTAGGAAACCCAATAGCTGACGATAAGTTGACTGCTGATAGCTTCAGTGCTTTCTTGTCTAGAACGTTTAGTGAAAATACTGTCGCCCCCTTTCCTAACATCCGGGTTTGGCCCAGTACCGTCCTCGAAACCATAATTTTTACCCTCTGGGACGTGACCGTAGCCATTCGGCGTTTTCGTCAATCTTACAGTCCAGGACCAGATGGCGTCCCAGTCAGCGTTCTAAAGGCAGATGCAAACGATATATTTCCATCCATTCTGTATAAGATATTTAATCTTGCTCTTGAAAGTGAAACTTTCCCTATTTTATGGAAGGACTCGCACATATGGTCTATTGCCAAACACGACCGACCTACGTCATTTGACGACTTTAGGCCAATAAATACACTACCAGCAGTCTCGAAGATCTTCGAGACCTTGATCAAGGAGAAGATGATGCGTCACCTAAGAGAGAATAACCTACTAAATGCGGCTCTGCATGGTTTTCTCTAAAAAAGGTCTTGTGACACTTGCCGGCTCTCTTTCTTTGATCATGTGCTACAATCTAGAGACAGCGGTTTTGCAATTTACACCGTTTACTTCGATTTCACTAAGGCTTTGATCGTGTTGACCATGCTCGCCTACTGCTGAAACTTGCCTCCTTCGGCATAGGTAAAAATCTTCTGAACTTAATATTTTCCTATTTGAATGCTCGCGCACAACGGGTTAAAATTTCTGATGTTATCTCCAACCCCACGCATGTAAGGAGCGGAGTTATTCAGGGCAGCGTGCTCGGTCCGCTTCTATTTTGCCTCACTGTCGACGATGTTCCTGATTGTTTTCAGTATGGTAGGCCCTTTATGTACGCTGACGATTTAAAAGTTGCCTATCGATATAAACCGGTTGATCGCAACATCGTGCTTGAGCTCCTCAAAAAGGATCTTCAGGCCTTCGCTCAATGGTGTCGCACATGGCGCCTCTCACTTTCTTGGGAAAAGTGCTCCGTTATGGTTATTGGCGACAACCATCAGCCTCACCTAAGCATAGATGGTCACGATCTAAATGTGCCCGGAGTTATAAAGGATCTGGGCATATCATATTCTAGTAATCTTAATCTGTCAGAGCACTATGCCTTGATTGTCTCGAAAGCACGCCAAACTACTGCATTTATTCTCAGAAATTTTAAAACCGTCAACATTAGAATCAGCCTCTATAAAATGTATGTCAGGCCTAGTCTGGAATACTGCTCGTTTCTATTTAGCCTTCTGCACGTTAGTGAATGAAAGAAGATAGAATCAGTCGAGCACTTCTTTACAAAAAGAGTTTTCTATTCAGATCACCGAAACCTGTCCTACCAATAACGCTGTGAGCTTACAAGTCTTGACCCGCTGTGGCTTCGCAGATTACAGAAGGGACAATTTTACTGTTTAAACTACTAAACAGTCGTACATTTAACCCCCTTACATCTCTGAGGCACCTCGACCACTCTCGACGCACCAGTCATCGAGATGTATTTTTATTTCTTCCTTTGGCAGTCACAGTTAGATACCGACAGTTTTTTTCGGTAAACGCTAAAGCAATCTGGAATAAGCTACCTAGAAATATCAAAATTCATCAAAGCTATTCCTTGTTTACGCAAACTGTCACTAGTTTTCTATATTCAGGACACCTTTCAAAACTTTTGGGTGCTGACTCTGTGAAAGCTCTCTTCGGTTCTGATGGCGTTCACGGACTCTGAATCCTGTGCCGAACTTCATGCTGAGGGCAATATTACTGGCTCTGCAGACCTCAATCGGCTTATCTCTCAGTCGACAGCGAACAGCCGCTCGCCGACATACCTGCTGGTGCAGAATACCGGATCCGTAACACTGAATGGAGAAGTTCTTCACCGGGCACCTGTGTTATCGCGTCCCTGTCCAGAACTTTAATTACTCCATAAGCTGCTATTTTTTCTCCTGTAAACACCTGAAACAATGATCAGGAGTTTTTTCCACTGTCAGCTTGATCCTCTAATGTATATATTTTTCTGACTTTGCCTTTAAACTGGCATAAATAATTAAAATAAAATAAAATAAAATGTCACAATAGACAAGCATAAATAACATTGTTTTCGCAAACTGAGGCCGAAATGATACTAAATAATCCTTCAGTAAACAAAAGTATCTGAACCCTTTAATCCTTCCTAGGTCTAGACTAAACAGTAATGCAGCTAAGACAACTCCATTATAAAACCACTGGACAGAAAAGCAATAAACAACACAGCATTCGATCATGCAAATTGTTTTTCTACCTCTGACACCCACGAGAAAAAATGCATAACTGCAAAAGCAGTTAGAAGAGAAGGTCATCAACAGCCAAAACATGCACTCCAGTTGACTAACATCATCGTACAACAGCATGAAAACAGTTACGCTGGACACAGTCAAGATGAACTGCTAGATAATAGTATAATGACTACATTGACACCAATAATGACAACAGCAAAACCGCGAAACGAGCAACCACTAACAAAAAAGATCATCACCCAAACTATCCAAACTGCAACACACCCGTGTCACATCCTGTAGACTCAGAAGAACGCAAATGTCGTTCTTCTATCACAAAAGACTTATAACGCACTTCGTTGCAGCCAGAAGCCCTATTTATAACGAAAAAGAATAAGGTTTTACCTAAATCCTCACTTAAAAACATACCGAAAAATAAAAGTCTTTACAGTAGACCCATGGTTACTCAACCTCTCTGGTATCGCAAGAACCTGAAACTTTATAGTTCTCCAACTAACACAGGATCTCACAACCATCTATCCAACTACCTAGGCCTACGACCGTTCCCAAAAGAAGCTCCCCTTAGGCACAATTACCACATAAACAATCCACTTCCGCTACTAATACCTAATACCAACACCCAAATCCCACCGTACCCATGAACATTCGTCCAAGCAATCACTCAATTCCCCCATCTAAGCCCCCAAACATGCAAAAAACCTAAGGAAATTGTTTTTTCCCCACGGCCCATCATCTCTATGTCCAATATCCTAAGCATAGCTCCAATAAATGCAAGATTGATAGCTCATATGTCTCCACTAAAAACCTTTTTCGAAATTTATAACTCGGATATCATTTGCATCAACGAAACATGGGCAAATGAATTTTTGTCTAATGAACCACTATTTGTCGTAAACTACACATTCTTTAGACAGGATCACCTAACTAAACGAGGTGGAGGATGTTTGATCTTATTCAAAACTACATTTGAACAAAATTCACTTGATGTTCCAAAAGAATTTTTCATTGGAGAAGCTTGTTCTGCCACGATGCAACCTCAGAACCACAAAAATATATTAATGGGATGTATATACCCTCTCCCTGAAGGTAGTGATAAGGATACTCGTCTTAACCACTTAATGAAAAATGTATTAACATAAACGGAGAATATAAGATAATAACAGGTGATCTAAAGCACCCTGAATAAATCAATAAATAAATTGTATATTTAAGGCCCAGAGGGCCCCATCATTACAAACTTAGTACCGTGGTTTAAATAAATACAAAGGGGATAATTGCTGCACTATGTGAGCATCCATATGAACAACAGAAATGAGTAGTATGGTAAAAATATCCGATTCAAAACGATTTGCCATTTTTAAAACAAAAGTCAACAATCTTTGGCATAACGGTGAACTGGAAAAGAAGCAGTAAAAAAACTCCTAGGGTTAAATCGGAGGCGGAGTTCGGCGAGCCGCCAATTTAAAAAATATAGGAGAAAAAATCTGCTTCACTAAAAAATAATAGCTTAATGCAATGGGATATTATTGTGATGTTATGACAACGTATGAGGGTTCGGAAAGCTCCTTGTCGGGTGAGAGATAATATAGCAGTCAAAGCTTCTGTTTATAAATACCAGTGGATGTGAGAGAGGACGAACTCATCGTAGACAACATAGTCAAAACGAAGACGGGACAGTGAAGGTCACGAGATCATAATCGAGATGCAACCTTGCTGACTGCATAGTCCATCACTAAAGAGGTGAAACCACCAGAACCCTCCTCGATCATCAGAAGAACCTGGAGACTATCGTCAGGGTTGCAAATTCGGAGGAAAGTATCAAGGTTGTCACGAGTTGGCAATGCTAGTTTAAAAGGAGGGGAAGAAAAAGTGAATGCAAAGATTGACTCTGCAGAGGATGATGGAAATTTAATTAGACACCAATATAATATCAATTGAGCTGCCTCAAATACCAGGAGGACCTTTTACAAAGTTAAGTGAATTGAGCACTAAGCCCCAATCAAACACGACGAAGTATTTTCTTCATTGTATTTTACAAATGGGCTCAAATAGTAGGGAAAACGTCTTACTCGACATTTTTCTCACAAATAATATTTTGGCCTATACGTACGCAATATGACAGCATAAATTTTGATATTGATCACAAAACAATAAATAAATACATTGTATATTTAAGGCCCAGAGGGCCCCATCATTAGATAATAACCATACTCCCACTTAACATAAAACCAGCACTCGATTTCAACATCCATCACATAAATCATCAAAAACTTGACCAGGACTCAATGAAAAGCTACATAAGATCCTCAACTGGGACCTACACCTTCTAACAGCATCCGCGTAGAAGCAGTTTACCTGCTTTACTCTACTCTAATCAGTATTGGAGATACCCTAGTAGAAGAACGCTTACCTGTAAAAAGCCAAAATTACCAAAGTTTCTCTCAAAGAGAAATAAAACACTTAAAAAGGGCATGACCACCATGTTCGTTACTTATAAAAACTGCGACGAAATAAAGAAATCCATGACCTAATTACCAAAATCGAAACAACAGAGATGATAGCTGCAGAACACCGTGCGCTTGAATTCCCCAGACAAACAAACCAAATTTTTCAAAAGAAAATGAAAAATACCCGGAAAACAGGGCATCAAATTATGATCATGGACTCAGGGCAAATACTAACAGATGAAAACCATATAGTGAAACTATTAAACAATTACGTGTCCACCAAATTTACAGTAGAAGATTAACCTATCACAAAATCAACCGAAATAACCACCTTTTCCTTTCTTGAGATCGATTTTACTAAATAAACGGTAAAAAAGAGCTATCTGATACATACTCAACTCTCCCTCTTATGGGATATATAAAATCCCTCCATGTAAAATTAACCATATGATATGTGTTCCAAGATTCCTCGGTAAACTATTCTCGTAACTACAAGCATATGAAATTTTTTCAGACATATGGAAATATTGTAGTAATGCACCAATCCATAAAAATGGTAACCGACCTAATATCGAAAGCTATCATAGTGTTCATTAAACAATGAAAATCGCCAAATTTATAGAAAAAATAATATGAATTCAAATTCTAAATAACTGGACAAATATGAACCCCTACCTCTTTCCCAACATGCATTCTTACCTAAGAAGTCATGTCAGACCTGCCATCTCCCTGAAGCTAGATCTGTTATAAATAAGATGGCCCAACTGAGAGCCATTTCTTTCGAGTTCATGTCTGATATTTTATGTATAACGGAATCCTGGACCCATCCTTTAATTTCCGACTCTTTGCTTGTCATAGACCATTATGATCTACCGTCAAGACCGCACTAGTAAGCGTGGTGGTAATTGTCTTCTCTATATATAAGCTTCATTTAGCACTTCCCGTTTGATCTAGATGTTACATCATTCTCCGATGTATTTACAACCCGCCTAATTAATCATCCGAGGAGGATGCAAAACTTTGTGAAATTTTTAAATTGATTTCGGAGTCCAATTTTAACATTAAGATCATCGCTGCGGATTTTAATGATCCTGAAATTGACTTGACTTTAAACTTTTGTCCACCCAGATTTCAGCCTTTCCTATATACCATTATTTTTTTTTAATTGGTCCCAGCTTGTCCGTTCTTTAACGAGAGACATGCATATTTAAAATTTGATTTTCCCAAACGACATTGCTCCCCTCTTCGTAGATTTTAAGCAAGGCTTCCTCCAAAGTAACCATACATTAATTAACTGTTGCTTACCGATTGTCTCATTGAAAAAGGCTAATGCCGATCATACCTATCGTGCTTTTGACCTCACAGATATGAGCTTAATTGATAACTTTTTGGACTGTTTGGACTGGCAGCATCTCCCCTCCATAAAGGACGCAGCAAATCTTTCTGACTGCACGTCAGTCGTTTCAAATAACATCCTGGAATTTGTTCCAACCAAAATTGTCAAGCCCTACGCTTCGGAATCCACCGTCCCTTTCTTTCTTTTGCCAAGACTAAAGAAATCGAGGAAGCAGTTAAAAAATCATTATACTAGTTCGTTATCTGTACATCTTTGTATTGCAGAGATTTTTGAATTAGCCTCTAAGATTCGTCTCGCACGTTACAGACAGAGGGAATCTTGCGCACTCAGCGAGCCAAACTCTGCAAATCTGTCGCTCAACTGTTCCACCGTCGATCGTCCTCCAAACGAGGTTATGAAATACCTCCATTTCTAAATGAAGCGAAGAACTTCGTTCTCGAAGACTCTGACAATGCAGAATTGTTAAGTGCGTTCTTTACCAATCATCTTACGATCGAACATGAACTGGTTCCGACGTTTCAGGCATCCTTATTCAATGTTATCAGCACCATTGATTTCTCCTTAGAACAAATTCGTAATCAAATAATGCGTCTGAAAAACTGGCACTCTTCGGGGACTGACGGTATTCCAAACTCAGTTATTAAGAGAGTGCCGAGCTTTCCCCGATTGTTTGGCAATATATTCTCAGTTTATCTCTTAATCGGATTCTTTCCTGACTCATGGAAGACATCTATTATTCTGCCTGTCTTAAAGTCGGGATCTCGTTCGGACGTACCTAATTATCGAGGCGTTCACAAAACCCCGGCTACAGCAAAACGTCTTGAACAAATTATTTTTAATCAAATTCTCAACTCTTAAGCCACTCGAAATATGGCTTTCTACCTGGGAGATCATGCGAAGTGTGTCACTTAGCTTTTCTTAACCTCGTCACTACCCTTCGTAATGAGCAACAGTCAGTGGTTGTGATCTACTTTGACCTGAGCAAAGCCTTTAATGAGGTACCGCACAGACGTCTTCTGGTGAAACTGGAAGCCCTCGGCATCCGGCCTCCTCTCCTTTACTTCATTGATTTCTACTTGTCTAACCGCAGTTAGAAGGTCTTAGTAGGTAAAAGCTATTCGACGCCTCAGCCGAACATGATTGGCGTTCTTCAAGGCACGGTTCTAGGGCTCCATCTCTTCATTCTGTACATAAACGAAATTTCAACTTTACTCACAAATTCACAAAATTACGTTTATGCTGACGATCTCAAGTGCATTTATCCATTTTCTAAAGACATTGATCTACTTATGCTCTCACGTTGGAGCTCTAGTTTGCAGATCGAAGTTTATCCTTCCAACACAAGTTTTATGTGTTTTGGCTGAGCCAAGCTTCCTGGACCCCTAGTATTTTAAAATAGTACACTTTTAGAGCAAGCAACCATAAGAGACTTAGTTCTAAGTTACACGAATAAGCTAGCATTATCGCCTCATGCAGATCAAATTTCTGCAAAGGCTGCACAGATATGTGGTTTTATATCACATAATTTCTTCCTTCTGGAAATATAGTTAAACCTGTACCGCATGTTTGTTCTTCCTATCCTAGAATACTGCTGTCCCCTGTTTGGGCTGATGAACGCCTCTGAGCGCAGTAAGATTGAAAAAGTTTAGAGGGTTTTTACTCGAAGACTATTTTCTCTTCCTGGATCCAGTATCTCTTATACAGATAGATGCCAGTTGGCAAACATTAAATTTCTCTGGGTTAGAAAACTCAAAGGTGGTCTCTGCTTCCTGTTTCGCGTTAACTCTAGCCCAAATCTACCATGAATTAACGCTCTCACTCCGGTAGATCGACCATATGCCATTCGTTATTCCTCCATGATAATTTCACCACCCATTAGCTCCACAACGAACCATTCTCAGTGTTTGGCCTAAAAATATGCTTTCATATAGAATACTCTTCCACCGGAAATTAGATTGTCGTCTAAATTAGCTATTTTCAAAACCAAATAACGCAAACATTCAACTTCGGAAGAGATAAAGTCCTTATTGTCTGTTTCCTTCCCAAACTCGCACTCTTAGATTTGAAAACGGTCCTCCTGGTATTTGAGGCAGCACCACTTGATATTATATTGGTCACTAAAAAAATATTTCCATCATCCTCTGCAGAGTCAATCTTTGCATTCACTTTTTCGTCCGCTACTTTTCAACTAGCATCACAAACTCTTGATAACCTTGATGCATTCCTCCGATTTTGCAA
The DNA here is from genome assembly GCA_017591395.1 of Schistocephalus solidus. Lineage (NCBI taxonomy): Eukaryota > Metazoa > Platyhelminthes > Cestoda > Diphyllobothriidea > Diphyllobothriidae > Schistocephalus > Schistocephalus solidus. Next base: position 33,787 of record WEDG01006489.1, read on the forward strand.
CCCTGACGATGGTCTCCAGGTTCAGCTGATGATCGAGGCGGGTTCTGATGGTTTCAGCTCTTTGTTGGTGGACTATGCAGTCAGCAAGGTCGCATCTCGATTATGATCTCGTGACCTCTACTGTCCCCTCTTCGTTTCGACCCTACTGTCCACGATGAGTTCCTCCTCTCTCACCTCCATTTGTGGTTATAAACAGGAGTTCTGACTGCTATATTATCTCTCAATCGACAAGCAGCGTTCCGAACCCTCACACGTTGACAGCAACATAACAATACTATCCCATTGCATCTAGTAAATAATTTTTTAGGGAAGATTTTTTTCTCCAAGCTTTGTTAAATTGGCAGCTTGCCGAACTCAACCTCCGATTTAACCGTAGGAGTTTATTTTACTGCTTCTTTTCTAGTTCACAGTATATGCCAAAGATTGTTGACTATTGTTTTAAAATAAGCAAATCGTTCTGAGTCGGATGTGCATACCATATTACTTATTTCCGCTATTAATATGGCTGCTCACATAGTGCAGCAATTATCCAATTTGTATTTATTGATACCGCGATACTAAGTTTGTAATGGAAGGGCTCGCTGCGCCTTAAATATGCAATTTATTTTTTCTTGAAATCATTTCCAGGATCAGAGTTGAAGGAAATACGATAGCCACGGTAAACTTTGATTTAAAAAAAGCCTTAGACAAAGTCCCCAATAAAAGGCTAAAACAAAGCTAACAGGCCATGGCATATGGATTCATTTACTCGAATTTCGCACATAATACCTCCAAAATGACATCAAATAGTGCAGATTCAAAACGTTGTATCAGAACCATCTCCGATTACTATTTTTGTGCTATAGGGCACTTAACTAGATCTTTCTGAGCCTCTTCCTCTGGTAGCGGTGTGTGGTCTTGAAAGTACATTCTCTGGTTAACGGAGCTAGTTCTGCCGACTAACAGAATATTACACTTGGAAGCATTGAATCGGAGGAGCCTGTTGTTCGACCATTCCTCGAGTCAATGCAAGTTTGCCTGGAGGTTTGCTTCATCAGCTCCGTTGTGGATGACCATCCAAAGCTTTATGTAGTCAGCAAACATGGCGGTGTCACAGTCCAACTCAGTTACGCAGTAATAAATGTTTAAAAGAAAGAGGATAGGGCAAAGACGGAGCCCTGAGAAACCCACTCTCAACTGCCACCTCCACCGTTTGATGATCGCCAAAGGCCTTTTTGAAGTCTATGTGGACTGCGTTCACCACATTTCTTCATCGTCCGCTCGGGTCCATCGTTCCAGACAGCAGATTAAATGTGTTAAACAGGACCTTCCTCTGGAGAATCCGTGCTGTGCTTAAGAGAGAAGCTGATGCCGCTCCAAAAACTGCATCATTTCACGTTTGCTGATTCGCACCATAATATTGCAACATATGGAGGTGACAATTACCAGCCAGTAGTTATTTGCGGAAGCCCGGCTGCCACTTTTATGTATCGGGGAAATCTATGCAGTTTTCCAACCGGGTGGCAATGTGCCTGCAGCGAGGGAGGCTTGGAAGAGTGGGCCGTTCGGGTGACCCTTTTTCATGACGTATCGACCAGTCAAAGCATTCCTATATGCAGACCATATAAAAATCGAATAAGCCTATAATGAGCAGACAATGACAAATATGCACATTAACAACGCAGTGGTTTCCTAAAAGCTTAATGAATAGAGTTACCAATTTCAAATGCCATTTTCATCGAACAAATGGTGCGACGTTTGCAATCGCTTTCTAATTTTAGCTCCTTTGAGTTTGCAAAATTTTAGTCTCAACCGTAGTGTCGAAGACATTTGTTTGCAATAACTCTTGAGTGGATTTTCCAGTCTCCAAATTTGAGAGTTATTTACTTGGACATAACAATTCTGCAGCTAATCAAACATGCCTTCATTGAGGATTATTCCAATTCCAGGGCATTATGCCTATGAGAAATACAAGCTTCAAACTGAACCTGCTTCCAAAATGTACACCAGCGGTGTACTGCTTTAATATGCTTTCAATGAGGGCAAGAGAAGTCACAAAAAAAGCTCAGTCGTTGCATGCTTATTAGAAGTCTGACTGCTGAATAATATTGCATCCTAGCCCATTTATTTGAGAAGATTTATAAATTAATGCATTCGCATATAATCCTAAGAGGTATTGAAAAACACAGATGCTCAGGATTCATCTGCGTGTAGAAAAACAATTGGCGGCACGGGTATCGAACCCTGGTCGCAGGACTGTGTGGCGACGCACCTTACCACTGGACCACATTCGCACGACAAATCGGCAAAACAAATTGTATAAAAACAGAAAATGATGGCGAAGACAGATAGTATGTTACTACGTCTCCTCCTGCCTAGCGGAAAAAAAAAGCCTGAAAAACTAATGAATGTCACCGACGAGGATGATAAGTGCATAGGTGTTTAAATCTCTTACCGAAATTGCTATTGACTGAGAAAGAGATAAGTTACTTGAAACAAGAAATAGCCCATATTGAAGAGAAGGTTTATTGTTCACCCGGAAAAAACTCACCCGTAACAACGAGAATTCCAAACAAATAAATTACGTATGCAAATATAGCTTCCTCAAGAATACCTAATGAAGAGCTTAAAGACATCGCATCTACAGAGCTCAGTAAATCAGTAGACATTTCCTTCCTTCGAACGGGAGATCAAACTAGCTCATGTACCTTACTACTGTCATCCATCTCAGGCAGAAGCAGCAATGTTCTGGATACACAAACATAGGCAATATCGTTGCTGGATGATACAAAAAAGGGCGAAGTTGAAAAGCTCGTCAAAATTGAAGGACTGAAGACGAATAATTCAAAGTCGAAAAGGGCCAAGATGCTTTCACAAAACATTTGTTTGAACTACCAAAAAAGCTCATTCTTACCGATAGATGCAAAAGTGGAATCTGCTGTTGGTGGCACAGGAGCGAGTGCAGGCCAAATTAGCAAAGTTTCCAAAAGTATTTTGCCATTAACTTTTGGAATCGTTGCTCGTACTGACGCAAATAACATCGTCAATTAGAGTAGAATTCTTCCTGATGCTGATGCTCTATAAAAAAATCAGAACTCAAAGCCAACAAACAGACATTTCGATCAAAAACGCAATCTCGTTATTAAAGAGGCTCCCGAGTCCACTTCTCTGATTGCAAAGGAAAGGGAAGAACCTAACCATAGTCTTTTCCGAGAATACTCATATTCGATTCTTCAAGATGACGAATGCGTTACGATACATAAAGCATTCCGTTTAGGGTAAGCGGATGTGAGACCGCATTTAAATTACGGAATACCAGCCTGGATACCATGGATGAAGAAAGATGTTGACCTCCTCGAACAGGTGCAACGGAGAGCAGCGAAGATGGTTGACGGTCTTAAGACTTTACCGTACCAAGACAGATTGAAAAAGCTTGACTTATTTCCTCTTTCATACAGGCACTTACGGTGTAGCCTCCTCTGGATATTCCGGATTATCTGGGGCCATGATTCCTCCCTGAGATCGGAGGATTTCTTCGACTTTGCCTGCATAACTCATCTGCGTGGTCATCCTTACAAGGTTAATAGCGAACGCACGCGATTGAACCTCAGAAAGTTTTTTTTCAGCCAACGAGTGGTACGACCTTGGAACTCGTTACCAAGCGAGACGGTTACCTCTGAGAGCATAACTGATTTAAAAGAAGGCTTGATGGCATTATATTTGACAAAAGACGACTTTCACAACATGATTACTTAAAACCAGCCTTTTAAAATCTTTCGGGCTCTAATTTTGTTCCACAATGTTTCACCTATGGCTGTGAAAACGCATTTGATGTTATGTTATGCTTTGACTCAAACATTTTTAAATGTACACCATTTTATATTGACTGTACACATGAAATGATACCTTGAAATTAATAGGGTCATCAAGGGCAATGCCTGTAACCCTTCAAAATATACAAATATAAAAAAGAGCTATTCTCACCTAAGCCTTTTTAAAATCATTATTGAAAACGATTCTCAGGCTTCATGCCTCCTAGAAAGGAGAATGGCTATCCGTAGCTCACACAGGGATGTGATATTTCAGCCGGATTATGAACCCACGGAAAGGCACAAAATGAGGATGCTAATAGCAGAACTGGAGAGGAGAATCGAACAGGTGGAAAAATGGCTCTAAATAAAGGATGGAAAAATAAAAATGATGAAGAGTTCATTCTTGTAGCAGAACCCGAACATCATCAAGGTGGGTCATCGTCGAGACGGAGGACACTAAATACGAAGAACCCAGCCATACAGAGCTCGGATAATAAATGAACGCGCTCCAGAAATCGGATGACGACCACTCATCAGAACTCACCGTGGTCGATATGAACACCAGTTCAAATCGGAATGCAATGACAGACTCTCCCGCTCAATTGAACGAAATGCGCAGAAGTCTATGTGGAGCAGTTACCCTGCCTTAATCGAGATGTCTGTATTCCAATGCTTAGAGTCTCCTTTCGAAAGTAGACGTACTCAAGGCACTAGTCTCCGACCGTACCCCTGATGTCGTTGACATTACGGAAACGTGGCTCAAAGCCGAACTCGTAGATAGCGAGGTTTCGATATATGGATAACAACGCTTTCGAAGAGACCGAGATAATAGACAAGGAGGTGGAGTGGTCATAAACGTTAGGACAGGAATCTTGGCAGTCAAAATAGGGCACGCCATCTTCCTTGAATATGAATTTCTCTGGATAAACATTAAAAAGTATTGTGCACAAGAGGCAGAAACACACAAAAATCTGTCAATGTGGAAAACTTCAAATTTGATGCACTCAGAACACTGTAAGAAAGCAGTACAGAGGGCAACATGTACACTGCATTTGATTAGACGTGCATTTAAAATATCCCCCGCTGATCTCTTCCGAAAAGTCTATAGCATCTTCGTGAAACCGCACTTAGATTCGGAATACCAGCCTGGATACCGTGGATAAAGAAAGATGTTGACCTCCTCGAATAGGTGCAATGGAGAGCAGCGAAGATGGTCAATGGTTTTAAGACTTTAAACGTACCAAGACAGATTGAAAAAGCTTGATTTTTTTCCTCTTTCCTAAGGCACTTACGGTGAAACCTGCTTTGGACATTCCGGAATATCTGGGGCCAAGATTTCTCCATGAGATCGAAGGATTTCTTCGAGTTTGCCTGCCCAACTCATCTGTGTGGTCATCCTAACAATGTCAATAGCGAATGCACGCGATTGAACCTCAGAAAGTTTTTTTCACCCAACGATTGGTACGAGCTTGGAACTCGTTACCAAGTGAGACGATAACCTCTGATAGCATTTCTGATTTTAAAAGAAGGCTTGATGACATAAAATTTCACAAAAGACGACTCTCACAACATGATAACTTAAAACCAGCCTTCTAAAATCTGCCGGTTTCTACTTTTCTTTCACAGTGTTTTGCCTAAAGCTGTGAATACGCATTTGAAGTTATTTTATGCTTTGACTCACACATTTTTAAATGTTCACCAATTTTTTATATTGACTACATAAAAAGTCATTAAGGGCAATGCCTGTAACCCTTCAAAATATACAATATACAAAACCAAGTACAGCTGATGAGTCTCTCCTCCATTTGCTCAAGGAAGTAGCAAGTCACCAGGAGGTGCTTATTGCTGGAGCTTGCAATGCACCTACAGTAGACTGGGTAAATCTGATAGTTGTCGATGCGCCAACTTCTTTCGGCCACAAGCTAATGGATCATACTCTCGACCAGCCTCTGGTACAGAAGGTTAATATGCCAATGAGATTAAGGGAGAACCAGAGAGCAAATTGCCTGGACCTAGTATTTACGAAGGACTTCTCTAACATTGATGAAGTGTATTCTATTGGACTCCTCTGTAAGAATGACCATAGTACGCTGATGTGGGATAACTCAATTTATTCTCAGCGTCAGAAGGGAACGGAATGCAAGCAAAATATATGCAAGGCTGATTTTAACGCGATGAGGAAAGAACTGATTCCGTGAAATGGGATTGTTTGCTTAAAGGGAATCCAGAGGATGACTGGCGATCATTTAAGACAGTTTCACTCGATCTGATTGAACGCTATTATTCAGTTAAGTTGCAAAAAAACTAGTCACCCCGTCTGGTTAACAAGAGAAATTAACAAGCAGTTAAAGAAGAAGAATAAAAAATGGAAGGTATTCAGGGAAACATGGTCAGACAAGAATCTCAAAGGAATTTCGTCATCAAAGAAATGCTGTCAAAAAAGGATTCTTCAGGCAAGGAAGAACTATGAATCAGGAATTATTCAACAGGCTGTATATGAACCAAATATTCATTCCATCATATCAATAGTCGATAAAAACAAGGACCCAGTCGCAGTACTTATGAATGGTATTGGTGTTGAAGTCGTTGAAAACTGCGAGAAAGCCGAGCACTTGGGTCGGTTTTTCGCTTCATAATTCACTAGAGAACCGGAACTTCAGCTTGACCACGTAAACAGTTCTGTTTTAGACGCCGGTCCAGTGCTTGAACATATTCTCTTCCCGGAACCTCTATAATAATACAAAAATAAATTGTATATTTAAGGACCAGAGAGCCCCGTCATTTCAAACTTAGTATCGCAGTATAAATAAATAGAAAGTGGATAATTGCTGCACTATGTGAGCAGCCATATTAACAGCAGTAATGAATAATATGGTAGGCATATCCGATTCAGAACGATTTGCAATTCTTAAAACAATAGTCAGAAATCTTTGACATATACGGTGAACTAGAAAAGAAGCAGTAAAATAAACTCATACGGTTAAATCGGAGGCGGAGATCGGCAAGCCACAAATGTAACAAAATTAGGAGAAAAAAAATGCTTCACTAAAAAATTATTTGCTAGATGCAATGGGATAAATTTTGATGTTGTTGACAACGTGTGAGGGTTCGGAACGCTCCTTGTCGTGTGAGAGATAATATAGCAGTCAAAGCTACTGTTTGTAACCACCAGTGGAGGTGACAGAGAGGAGGAAATCATCGTGGACACCAGGGTCAAAACGAAGAGGGGACTGTGGAGTTCATGAGATCATCATCGAGATGCAACCTTGCAGGCATTTGACAGTGACCCACAAAAACGTCTCATCTACAAATTATCTGAAATCGGCATAATAATAATAATAGTTGTATTTAATGCCGGATTACAGGCACTGTCAGATGAAATATTTAGTAGGTATCAGGCTGGCAGTGAAAAAAATGCCTGAATATATTTCATTATAAGTGATTTTCCTATCAGGAGAAAAAACTGCCGCCTGTAAGGATGATAGCATTTCAGATCAGGGAAGGGCTAACACAATTGAAGTCTGTTTGCAGTCTCTCTGTCTTTTTTAGGAACCCGGATTCTGCCCAAGGCAAGAGTGCATCCGTGTCCGGTTGCTCACTGTCTTCCGAAGAAGTCAACGGGTGTAGGCTGCAGAGACGGTGCCGTATCCCTCAAGGTAACACCTGGGATCGGTTTCAGATGCCGCGCACTCGGACGAACATGAAAACAGATTCTACCGTGTCGGTGCCCAGAATCCTTGAAAACTTTTCTGAATGCAAAAAAACGAGTAATAGTTATCTTAAACAAAGAATAACTTCGCTGGATTTTTATATTATGGGGAAGTTTATTCCTAATGGCTATGGCGTTTACCAAAAAGAATCAACGATACTTAAATGTGCGAGCTAATGGAAGAAATAAAAAGACATTGCGATGACAGCTTCACTGAGGGTGGTCAATCTGCCTCACAGGGGTAAGGGGACTAAATGTATGACTATTCAAAAACTAAAACAGTAAAAAGAGTCCCTTCTGCACCCGGAGAAACCGTAAGGGATCAATGTTCACAAGCCCACAGCGTTTTGGATACGACTGATTACGGTTCTCCAACGATAAATTTCTTTTCGTGAAAAAGTGCTGGACCGATTCCATTTTTTTAAGTTCGCTAGCGCGCAGCAGGCTAAATAGAAACGAGCAGTATTTTAGGCCATGTCTAACGTACATTTTATAAAGGTGGAGTCCAATATCAATAGTTTTAAAATTTTCGAGAATAAACCCGGCAGTTCTGCGTGCTTTGGAGACAATCAGGGCGCAATGCTCTGAAAGATTGAGACCATTTGAATATGACATATAGATCTTGGCTATCTATGCTTAGTTGAGGCTGATGGTCATCGCCAACAACCATAACGGAAGATTTGTGCCAAGAAAGAGAAAGGCGCCACGGGCAGCACCACGTGGCTAAGGTCTCGAGATCAATTTTTAATAGATCAAGCAAGTTGTCGTGATCTGCCAGCTTGTATAGATAGGAAACTTTTAAATCGTCGGCATACATAAAGGGTCTACTATTCCGAAATAAACCTGTCACATCATTGACAAAAAGACAAAATAAAAGCGGACCTAGTACACTACCCTGAATAACTCCACTCCTAACACCTGCCGATTTTGAGATAGCATTGGAAATCTTAACATATTTTGTACGAGAGCTCAGGTAAGAAGATATCAAGCTCAGAAGTTTACCACATATGCCGAAAGAAGAGAGTTTTAGGAGAAGAAGGGCATGGTCACCACGATCTAAGGCCTTGGTAAAATCGAAATAGACTATGTTATGTGCAAAGCCATTTTCCTTAGATTGTAGAACGTTATCAAAGAAAGAGAGCTGACAGGTGTCGCAAGACCTTATTTTGAGAAACCCATGCTGGGCTGCACTAAGTAGGTTATTTTCAGTTAAATGATACATCATCTTTTCTTTGATCAAGGTCTCCAGGATTTTCGAAACTGCGGACAGTGTGCTGATTGGCCGAAAATCGTCAAATGACGTAGATTGGCCGTGTTTGGGGATAGGTAGAATGTGTGATTCCTTCCACACACTGGAAAGGTTTTACTTTTCAGAGCAAGATTAAATATCTTATATAGAAATGACGGGAAAATATCATTAGCATCCGCCTTTATAATACTGATCGGTAGGCCATGTGGTCCAGGATTATAAGATTGACGAAAACGTCAAATGGCTACGGTAACATCCCAGAGGGTAAGAGTTATAGTTTCGAGGACGGCACCGGTTAAAACCTGGATGGGCAGAGGGGAAGTGGCCGAAGTTTCAATAAATATTATGGACAATAAAACGTTAAACTATCAGCCGTTGATTTGTCATCGACTACAGGATTGCCAACGGAGTCCAGTAGGACGGGAGGCCAGGTTTTACTATGGTTTCTTATTGCGCGTAAAAAGGTTCGCAACATTTAACGAACGGTTTTCGCATATTTGACCTCTTCGGCTAGCGGTTTTTCTTCGGTTAGCCTCTTAGCCTGCTCAAAAATTCGTTTAATCAGGGGCAGAAGGGAAATTTCGTTTTGCAAATGGAATCGACGAGAGAGTTTACGCAACCTACGGCAAAAAGATAAAGGGAGATAAACCTCATCCATGACATTAATTTCTTACGGGTAACAAAACGAGAAATAAGTGGAATCAAAACTTCGTAAAGCATACCGGTACAGGTGTTAACATCCTGACACATAGAGAAATAAGATCAGTTGTGGGATTTAAGATGTATCAATAATTCTGTCGAAAGCGCTAATCGTAAATCAAAGAAAAAGCTATATTTTGGAAAGCGTTTCATCTGTTTCGAGTTGAAGTGAACACAACGATATCATGGTGTGAGCTCCCACGTAGGCCTAATGAAGACACTGTAAAGGCAGGCAACCTCTAAAGAAGATGAGATCAAGTATGATTGAACCTCGGGAATGGAAGTCAAAAACCTGAGTCCACAAGAAGAATGCTGCTGACATACATCGCAGACTTTCTTACAGGAAGATTGCAAACTGTGTGAGTCGATACCTCGAAGTCAACACCTACTCCATTCTAAGTGGTGTCCCTCAAGGCTCCGTTTTAGGGCCGTTACTCTTCTAAGTGTACATTAACGACTATGTCAATGGCCTGGGTTGCAGCCCCATCATGTTTCCAGACGATGTTAAATTGTGGAGGGTCATCAGATCTGATTTCGATAGGCACGCACTTAGAGGATTTGAACCGTCTTAGCAACTGGTCTGCTCGTTGGCTCTTAAACTTTCACGTTGGAAAGTCTGTGGTTCTAAGACTGCGTACCAGAAGGACCAGTGAGGAGGATGACTCCTACCAATACATTCTCAATGGGCAGCCCTTTTCAATTGTCGAGTAACATTAGGACCTCGATGTTCTAATAAAATCCTCACTTAAACCATCTTCATAGTTTTTGAAGGCAGCTAAACGCACTAAACAGGTCTTATTTGCGCTCAGACGTGGATTTGCGCAGATTGATAAGGACATCTTCCAAAAAAACCTACGGGGCATTTGTTCGATCTCATTGGAAATATGCCATCCAGGCTTGGCGTCCGTGGTTAAAGAAGGATTATCTACAGCTGGAACGAGTGCAGGCGAGGGCTACGAAGATGGTAAAGAATCTAAGTAATCTGCCTTACGAAGCCAGAATGGCTGAACTTGATTTGTTTCCTCTCAATTACAGGCAACTACGTGGTGACCTTATCCAAACCTACCAGATTGTCTGAGGCCGCTAGTGTGCCCTAGCTTTTGCTGACATCTTCGAATCGACTGGGACGGAACATCTGCGGAGTCATCCCTTTACACTGCAGAGAAACTTGGTCAACACGGACGTCCGTCGGAACGCCTTTTCGCAGAGGGTCGTTGGAGTATAGAACGAGATGCCTAAGGAAACCCAAAAGCTGACGCTAAGTTGACTGCTGATAGCTTGAATGCTTTCTTGTCTAGAACGTTTAGTGAACATACCGTCGCCCTTTTTCCTAACATCCGGGTTTGTACCGGTAACGTCCTCGAAACCATAACTTTTACCCTCTGGGACGTGACCGTAGCCATTCGGCGTTTTCGTCAATCTTACAGTCCAGGACCAGATGGCGTCCCGGTCAGCGTTCTTAACGCAGATGCAAACGATATTTTTCCGTCCCTTCTGTAAAAGATATTTAATCTTGCTCTTGAAAGTGCAACTTTCCCTATTTAATGGAAGGAATCGCACATACTGCCTATTCCGAAACACGGCCGACCTACGTCATTTGACGACTTTAGACCAATAAATACATTACCAGCAGTCTCGAAGATCTTCAAGACCTTGATCAAAGACAAAATGATGTGTCACCTAACAGAGAATAACCTACTTAATGCGGCTCAGCATGTTTTTCTCGAAAAAAGTCTTTTGACACTTGCCAGCTCTCTTTCTTTGATCATGAGCTACAATGTAGAGATAGCCGTTTTGCAATTTACACCGTTTACTTCGATTTCACTAAGGCTTTGATCGTGTTGACCATGCTCACCTACTGCTGAAACTTGCCTCCTTCGGCATAGGTAAAAATCTTCTGAACTTAATATTTTCCTATTTGAATGCTCGCGCACAACGGGTTAAAATTTCTGATGTTATCTCCAACCCCACGCATGTGAGGAGCGAAGTTATTCAGGGCAGCGTGCTCAGCCTGCTTCTTTTTTGCCTCTCTGTCAACGATGTTCCTGATTGTTTTCAGTATGGTAAGCTCTTTATGTACGCTGACGATTTAAAAGTTGCCTATCGATATAAACCGTTTGATCGCAACATCGTGCTTGAGCTCTTAAAAACGGATCTTCAGGCCTTCGCTCAGTGGTGTTGCACATGGCGCCTCTCACTTTCTTGGGAAAGTGCTCCGTTATGGTTATTGGTGACAACCATCAGCCCCACCTAAGCATAGACGGTCATGATCTAAACGTGCCCGTAGTTATAAAAAATCTGGGCATATCATATTCTAGTAGTCTTAATCTGTCAGAGCACTGCGCCCTGCTTGTCTCGAAAGCATGCCAAACTACTGGGTTTATTCTCAGAAATTTTAAAACCGTCAAAATTCGAATCAGCCTCTATAAAATGTATGTCAGGCCTACTCTGGAATGCTGCTCGTTTCTATTTAGTCTTCTGCACGCTAGTGAACGAAAGAAGATAGAATCAGTCCAACACTTCTTTACAAAAAAGAGTTTTCTGTTCAGATCACCGAAACCTGTCCTATCACCAACGCTGTGAGCTTACAAGACTTGACCCGCTGTGGCTTCGCAGATTACAGAAGGGACTATTTTTACTGTTTAAACTACTAAACAATCGTTTATTTAACCACCTTACATCTCTGAGGCACCTCGACCACTCTCGGCGCACCAGTCATGGAGATGTATTTTTATTTCTTCCTTTGGCACGCACAGTTAGATACCGACAGTTTTTTGCGGTAAACGCTATAGCAATCTGGAAAAAGTTACCTAGAATTATCAAAATTCAGCAAAGCTATCCCTTGTTTACGCGAACTGTCACTAGTTTTCTACATTCAGGACACCTTTCGAAACATTTTGGGTGCTGACTCTGTTGAAGCTCTCTTCGGTTCTGATGGCGTTTACGGACTCTGAATCCTGTGCCGGTCTTCATGGTGAGGGCAATATTACTGGCTCTGCAGACCTCAATCGGCTTATTTCTCAGTCGACAGCGAACAGCCGCTCGCCGACATACCTGCTGGTGCAGAATACCGGATCCGTAACACTGAATGGAGAGGTTCTTTACCGGGCACCTGTGTTAACGCGTCCCTGTCCAGAACTTTAATTAATCAATAAGCTGCAGTTTTTTCTCCTGAAAACACCTGAAACAACGATCAGGAGTTTTTTTCACTGTCAGCTTGACCCTCTACTCTATGTATATTTTTTTGACCTTGCCTGTAAACTGGCAATAAATAAATAAAATAAAATTAATAAACTCTGTTACAAGGTAGTCCTTTCAGAAACTGTTGGCGCGTTTAAATGCTAACTAGAAACTTATTTGCTGAGAAACTCTTGTAGAGATAAGAAGATTGTGTAAGCAGTGGCAGCTTGCGCCTGGCCCACACATATCGATGACCCTACATTTTCATTTGTCAGATTTATTACTGTAAATGTTTATTCTATTGAAATGTTTGCATGTGAATAGGGAGCTCAAGGGCGAAAGCCTACTTCCATAAATATTTATTTATTTATTTATTGCCAGTTTACAGGCAAGGTCAAAAGAGATATATACAGTAGGGGGTCAAGCTGACAGTGAAAAAAACTCCTGATCGTTCTTTAAAGTATTTTAAGGAGAAAAAACTGCAGCTTGTTGAACAGATTAAAGTTAAGGACAGGGAAGTGTTGACACAGGTGCACGGTGTAGTACTTTTCCTTTCGGTGTTGTGGATCTGGTCTTCTGTACTAGCAGCAAGTATGCCGGCGAGCGGCTGCTAGCTGTAGACGAGAATAACCCGATTATGGACTGCAGAGCCAGCAATATTGCCTTCAGCATGAAGTCCGGCATAGGATTCAGAGTCCGTGGACGCCATCAGAACGGAAAAAGAGCTTCAGAGAATCAGCACCCAAAAATTCGCGGAAAGTGTCCTAAATGTAGAAAACTAGTGACAGCTCTCGTAAACAAAGGATAGTTTTGCTGAATTTTAATACTTCTGGGTAGTTTATTCCAGATTGCTATAGCGTTTACCGAAAAAAACTGACGGTTTTTAACGGTGCGTGCCAAAGGAAGAAATAAGAATACATCTCTATGATTGGTGCGCCGACAGTGGTCGAGCTGCCCTCAGGGATGTAAGGGGTTAAAGGTAAAACCGTTTAAAAGCTTGAACAGTAAAAAATAGTCCCTTCTGTAATCTACGAAGCCACAACGGGTCGAGGCTTGTAAGCTCACAGCGTTGTTGGTAGGACAGGTTTCTGTGCTCTGAAGCAATAACTCTTTTAGTAAAGAAGTGCTGGACTGATTCTATCTTCCTCCGTTTAATCGCGTGCAGAAGGCTAAATAGAAACGAGCAGTATTCCAGACTAGGTCTGACATACATTTTATAAAGGCTGGTCCTAATATTGAGGGTTTTAAAATTTCTGAGAATAAACCCAGTGGTTTGGCGTGCTTTAGAGACAATCAGGGCGCAGTGCTCTGACAGATTTAGACTACTAGAATATGATATGCCCAGATTCGTTATAAACCCGGGCACATTTAAGTCATGACCGTCTATGCTTAGATGAGGCTGATGGTTGTCACAACTAACCATAACGGAGCATTTGTGCCAAGAGAGCGAAAGGTGCCATGTGCGACACCACTGAGCGAAGGCTTGAAGATCCTTTTTAAGAGCTCAAGCACAATGTGGCGATCGACCGGTTTATAACGATAGGCAACTTTTAAATCATCAGCGTACATAAAAGGGCCTACCATACTGAAAACAATCAGGAACATCGTTCACAAAAAGGCAAAATAAAAGCGGGCCGAGTACACTACCCTGAATAACTCCACTCCTCACGTGCGTGGGGTTGGAGATAACATCGGACATTTTTACCCGTTGTGCGCGATCATTCAAATAGGGAGGATATTAAGTTCAGAAGCTTGTTACCTATGCCGAAGGAGGTAAGTTTCAGCGAGGAGATCGTGTCAACACGATCAAAAAGCCTTCGTGAAGTCGAAATAAACGGTGTAAATTGCAAAACCACTATCTCTAGATTGTAGCACATGATAAAAGTAAGAGAGCTGGCAGGTGTCACAAGATCTTCTTTCGAGAAACCCATGCTGAGCCGCATTAAGTAGGTTATTCTCTGTTAGGTGACGCATTAACTTGTCTTTAATCAAGTGACTTATCGTGACTAAATGATATTTGGTCAACATATTCAGGAGTTTTTTTTCACTGCCAGCCTCTACCCGCTGAATATTTCATCTGACAATGCCTGTAAACCGGCATTAAATACAACTTTTATTATCATAAACCGCCACCCATATTTTTTGATGATTACGAAATTAAAAAAGGACTATCCATAAAAGATGTAGGACTCAGCTTTACAAAATACTGTTGACTTATACCCACATGTTAAGCGAATATGACGAAAAGCCACTCGCCTATGTGGATTCATGTATACAAATTTCACCTTAAATAATCTAAATCCACATCTTTATAAAATGTACCTATTATTTCTACTGGATTACTACTCAATATTCTTTGGTGTAATGCACTCAGATGGCCGGAATAAATAAGAATGCATTCATATACGCTTAAACAGATAGTGTTCTAATAATTGTGGCATAGAAGGTTCATATATTGTCTTAAACAATATATACATTCCTTGATCTCTCTGGATCAGATGACTCCAAGCTGGTCTGCCTTTCCTTTTCAAGGTCACATAAAGTATCAGTATCAGTATATTTGAGGGAGATATAGGTGAGTTACCTTTGAGTTCCCTTTTTTTACATGCGAGTTGTGGTATCAAAAAATAGCATCTGGGGACGTTTATGAGGCCAATTGCTATGAGCCAACTGGGTGGAAGATAGTTGAAAAAGAACAGACAGTTAAAAATCTCCCAGTTATATTTAGGAGGAAAAAAAATTGTTGTGTGGGTGCCGTAATATGTGACGCACCGGCCAGGGCTTTTGTCAAAGCAAATTAGGAACGTTAATGCTTACCACGGTTGTG